>JAJHUR010139118.1:430-16234 GCA_027495735.1 Lutjanus campechanus
TATTTTTTCCTTTAGACAAAAAATACGACATATTTCCCAGAAACAAAGCTTTTTTTTTTAACTGTCTTGAAATTCCTTTTTTTTTTGCAGTGTGTACCTTGCTCCTAAGAACAGGGTATTCAGCCAATTTTAGGACATGTTGGTTTTGAGTGAGTGGCCCTCCAGAGCGCTACTTTACTCACAGGTCTTTTTCTCTGTCTGTCTACTGTACAAGAGTCAATAGGCCCAGCTGGGATGCCACAGCTTGACAGTCGTGAGGTCTGGCCTTATGATCGAGTGCTCTTACCTCACTATGACAACTGCTTGCCTGACACCATAACGTATAAAAAATAAAGACAGAGAGACAGCTCCATCTGTTGCAGACGCAGTGCCAAGTCTGAATGAAGGTGCTCCCTGTCGAGGCAGGTGCGGCAGTTTTCTGTCATTCTCTCGGCGTGGAGGGAATTTGTGGCTATTGTGTGGCGGCTCTCACCGAACAAAGCTTTGATGTCTGTTTCAAGGAGGCGCTGTGGGCTCCAGCGTTTCATTTAAACGGCGTAATGCCTTCTTGTTTGTGGCAACAGTCTAAACAGTTTGTGAACTGATCTGTTTCACCTCCTGATGAGCTCCTTCAATGACCCTCGTCGTCACGCTCCTTCGCTCACTTTTAGGCATCGAGCGAGTCCGTTACTGTATCTGTTTTTCGGCCCTCGGACCCATTGATTATCCATTACTCCGTCTCTGGTTAGTTAAGAAGTGTTTCGCAGCTCATGTGACTCATCCCTCATGTTACGTGATGTGGAACAGACAGCTGGGAGAGCTGATGGGTTTTCCTCCATTCGGCGCTCTGAGAGTGAGTTTCAGTGATCAGCGCCGGTGCTGATGTCAGCAGCGGTGAGCGAGGCTCAACCTGGTCGGACATCTCTTTTTGCTGATTGTTGTTTCAGCTGGAAAAGTGGCCCATTGTAGAGTTAACAATTTGACAGTGAATTTTCTCCTCCAGCAGTCAAATGGAAAATAAGGGAGACATGCACAGCTAGAGTTTTTTTGAGAGCTTCTGAAAGGTTAGGATTCGCTCACTTTTTTTCCTTTTTGTATAATTTCCAACTGAACATCTTTGGAATTTAAGTTTTAGCCAAGAAAGAAAGAAAAAAACAACTTTAAAGGTCCTGAAAACTTTTCATCTCATCTATTTGATTCTCATTATGAATAATGGGATCCTAGATTTTCAGCCAAAGTTTATATAGTTTTTGGTAACTGCATGTGAGAGATTTTTGTATTTCTGTTTATGTCCTTGCTTTTTGCCACTGGTGTGGCTACCCTTGCTAGCTACTTGCTATAACTTCTGGGAAAACGTCATCAGAGAGCGAGGAAGAAAGTCAGTACATAACGTGAATAAGACTTTAACATTTACCTTGTCCAGTGGCAAAACAGTGACTATTTAAATTGGGATTTCAGCTCAGCCAAGTTAGCCAGACACACCAAAAAAGGGCAAACGATTTTGCTGGGAATAAGCGGCAGGCAGACAGGTAGCCATTTACTCTGTTATGATGCATTTGGCTATATTATAATTAAGTTTGTGTTTGATATTAAGAGCTTTAATAGCTAACATTAATCGCTTTGAGTTTCTTTTTATCCTTATTTCTGTTTCAGTACCACGCAAACACACTATTACATTTCGCATATATCTCCACTGTTTCTGTCATCCAACATAGCTCTGTCTGCTGTGCTACACTATTGGAAGTAGCTGTATTACAGAAAATGCAGGTGCCAGAAAATTGTCTTCTGTTGTACTCAGGGGATGAACGCAATTTCAGTCTCAAAAATATTACGGTCCTTTGCAGATCTTCCGTTACACTGCAAAAGCCCGCCTTGAAAATTGCAGTGCTATCATGTTAGCCACAGCACCAGAGTCCTCTGCTTCGTCTAACCTACAAGCAAGGCCTAGGGGAGATGATTTTGGCCCCACCCACTGGAAATCAAAATGTGATTGGTTAATACACCTGTCACTTTAATAATCAAATAATGCAATTGCTAACTCTTAGTTGTCTAAGTGTTTGCAGTGTGTACTAGGCTCACTGATATTTCTTGCTTTGCAGTGTTTCTCTTCATACTCATTTCAGACAACTAGACTTCACACATGAGCACACTTTTGAACCCACCACATCCACACCCACAAAGACTCTCAGTCAAATGCACTCTGACAGCCTCAACCTCATCCTATGTCTTCCTTATCCCTCCCAGGGACCATCAAAGGCAGTCATTTTTCTTGAACTCACACACCACACACAGCTGGGATTCTGTCTTGACATATAAACTTAGCGTGCGTGTGTGTGTGTGTGTGCGTGTGTGTGTATGTGTGAGAATGGGGGAGTAAATGTGTGATTAAATGTGTGCCAGCGCTATGTATAGAGTCACTGCAAAATGTGTGAGTGCAAGTCTGCATGGATTCTATACACCACCCTGAACACACACCACACATTCCAGCAGTGTTTTCTGAAACAATCGCTCACCCTTCTTTTAAACGGTATGTCTCACACATTTCTAGCATCTTTGGTTGTGAAGTATCTCGAGGGATTTGCTCACTCATTCACACACTCTCAGACTTACTTCTAGCCAGCAGACTGTCCTCAAGGAGAAGCTATTCGGTCACTGTCAGATCAGTTTCACACATGCCAACCGACCTGCGTCACCTACAGCTCACAAAAGTTTGTTATACATACATAAAAAAATAAATAAATCATTCATTTGAATATATTTTAAAAGATCAAACTCTTGGCTATTAAACCTTGTAACAGGCCAACCTCCTATTACATTTTTTACTCTGTCAGACACACAAAAAGTCATAGTAGCAAATGTTTAGTGGTGTTAGTTGCATTACTGTATATACAAGAAAATTTAATTAGATGTCTTATCAAAAAGTTTCATGTATTTTTATTCAAGAAATAAATACCTTTATAATGTTGCCCACTTACAATATCTGTTGACATTGTAAATTGCCTTTACGATAAACAACATTTAATATCATTTAAACTCATTTTTATACATCTTTACAAACATATATTTAATGAATATAACAGAAATAACTTGACTTATCTATGAAAAGTTGACAAGTAGCTGACAGCGGTGATTTCATATACAGGGCCTAGTCGAGACTTTTTGCATGGGTGGCCCAAGTGGGGCACTGACTTTTTAAAAATTAATTAAAATCATTGCTCGACTGCATCCTTGAGCCTTCCCAGACTGCCCACGATGCAACACAGTGGCTGAAGCTGCACCTCAATCTGGCACAGGCGGATGTTCATCCGCCGGATGCTCTGCCGGGGGCCACCCATATTCCCCCGTGGCCTGCTGGGGTTCCAGGAATGGGTGGTCCTCCTGCTGGATATTCCCGCGGCATGGTCTGGATCAACTCATTTCTCCTCTCGACCTCTTTTCTCGCTCCACTGTTTGTTCTCCCCGACTCCTCCTTCTTCAGGATCTTCAACTGCATATAAATAATGAGGATATTAATGAATTATAAAGTACAACATAATTTAATTTAATTTATGGTTCATTCGTTGTATTACTTTTTGCAGGTGTTGGTGTAAAATGAACTATTTCTATTTATGTAGCCTGCTTTGGTGGCGTCCTGCCGTCTCCATATTGTGTGCTGTCATGCTTTTATTTTTTGTGCCAGGTGATCCATCTCCTCACTTACAAATCTTTTGTCTTTGTTTCCTTCCTGTAATTCCACCATCTGATTGGTTTCTGGTTGGTTTATTGCTATGTTCAGCTGCAAAACACACCCATGAATTAATCGAGGCACTTGTGCACAGCTGATGGGTGTATCCTAGTGTGCACCATGAGAGCATAAGGGGCAGGACAGGGTGGAATACCCCTGCACCGCAGGTGAAAGATGGCAAAGGTGGATTTGGACAGGCCTTGAATAAATTAAAACCTTTGTACCTTGCACTTTGAACCATGCACTTTGGAACACTATAAGATAAGGCCCTCAGTATTCACAGACGTTGGAAGTAGCAGTGCTATCATCAGCTTCCCTTTACTGTACTAAATCATAGTGGCTCACTTGATGTTAGAACAGCCCATCTGATTCAGAGTTACACTACTTACACTGTAAGGCAGGTGCAGGAAGTGGCACCATCACCTCAACCCACCCTTTCAAGTAGATCCGTCCAATCATGTCTATGGCCAAGCAGGAAATAACCAAATTAATTCAAGACAGAAAGAGTGGAATTAAGAGTTGAAAACACAAAGGAAATGGATAAAGGACCGAAAATTGAAAATGTGGAACGGAAAAGGTCAAAGAGAAACCAAAAAAATCTCAAGGCTGATTCTGCAAAAGTTAACACATCTTTTCTATTACCACAAAGTTACGTGTATCTGCACATCATGACAGTCTGATCCAGACAAAAGCAGCTGTCGACATACTATATAAACTGGGTGATACAGTCAGCTTTTGTCAGACGAATTTGGTCCATATTTAAAGCATCCAGCATCAAGTAAGCCATAGTGTTAATGTTAGCAGAGAAGTCGCCAGATCCATATTTTTGTAATTTATGTAATGTAATTTGTGACTGAATCTCTTCTTTCCTCTTCCTCTCTTCCTCCTTGTAATGGTGTCACTGGGGCTCTGTACTGGGAGGGGCCAGAATTAAAGATGGCTGAATAAGCAAACAGGTGACATGTCAGTCTCTGACTAGTTAAAGTTGCCGTAAGCTATTTTGGAGAAAGACAGACCGACCACCAACCCAAAGCGTTGGTATCTGACAACCAGGGAACGACACTCAAGAATCAACTATCTTTCTCCAGAGTCACTTACTGCACATTTATTAGTCAGGACATCAATTCAAACTACATTCAGAGACGAGAACTGACAATTGTTTTATTCCTTTTGTTCATGCTAATTCTTACTCCCCGTTGATGTTTATCTTGATGCAAATATGTGTAATTCTTTTAGAGAGACGTAATAATATTGTTGGGCCACCGTGCAGGGAGAGGCCAATATTAAAGATGGCTGAATAACTAATTAATAGCGTGGATATAGTAATTACTTTCCATGACTACAGGTGGCACAGCTTGGGCTGAAACTGCAGGTACAGGACTGCAGGCTTTCAAATTAATGACTCTGTGTTTTCTCGTTTTGTCCATCCTCCCCTGTTTCCATGTGTCCACCTGCGGCTCTTTCTTCTCTGTTCCCAAGGTTTAACCAGAACACGGGCAGAAATCAATTGCGACAGAGGTTTCAGACACCAATTTCTCTACCAACAGTAGCCTCAATAGACCTTAATACAATTTTGCCAGAAGGCAGAGTATGACTGAAGACACAGTCAAAAAAAAAAAAGGATACATCTCTGTGTTCACAGATTACATGGCCAGGGTTATGCTTCTTCTCCAGGGGGTGTTGAAATATTAATAAATATAGGAAATAATCAATTGAAGTAGAAGTGGCCAGGTTGAGAGCAAAGACACCAGAAAGCACTTCAAAAGTGTAATAAAATAGGTTGAAAACCACTGGGCATAAAAATGGTTGTTAACTATGTGACATCATACTTGAAAACATGGTTCTTGTCTCAAATGTAGCCATTAAATTTCTAATTATAATGCAGTGTGTGTGTGATGTGTAGCATGACCTGTGTCAGCTTTATCATTTTGTTGGGCTCGGTTTAACAATGCCCACTGGAAAGATTCTGTTTAAAAATGGACAAGAAACTGTCTGAAACATATTGTTTGCGTTTGGCTGCTGAGATGACAGACAGGTTGATGAAAATAACGGTCTGGCGGCTGTTAACAAAAAACTGGCTCAGCTTCAGGAAAGGCTCAGTGAACAGCTGACTAGCATCAGTGTATGGCTTTCTGATGATAAACTCTGATACAGTATACTTTTGGGGTGGGGTTGGGGGGGAGAACAGAATCAATTCTGTTTGGCTCCAAACCCAGATTAAACAAAGATAAGGATTTCAAAATACATTTTAAGGGGAATGACATCTCTGTTAAAACGTGTCAACTACTTGGGCTGTGCATTTGGCAGCAACGCAGTGCAGCGGTTCTCGGCCTCGGGGGTTGGCGAAATTATCTGGCGACCCCCAGATAATTTCTGCGGGTCGCCAGATGGTTGCAGAGAATTAACAGCATCAACCAAAATGTTCTGACAGGACGCAGACACTAACAAAAAAAAAAAAAGTATTATTTTGTAACACAGACTGGCTAATTTAACAAACTACTCAGTCCAGCATTAGGCATGATGGGAAATGAGAGCTGTGTTATAGACTGTGGAATGGTTTTTTACATTAGATTGGCTGTATGCCTGAGAATGGAATTCTCTTAGTGAGTTTGCGAGAGTGAAAGAGTGTGTGCGTATGAGTTCTTATTGGGCACACACACACACACACACACACACACACACACACACACACACACACACACACACAAAAAGCCCTTTTTCATTTTGGTGTCTTTGTGCCACAGTATCATGCAGCTATAGCCAGTTTTGCTCACTATCACAGAGAAAGAGCACTATGGAGCGATGGCCTCTCAGAAAAAGTATTCCAGCTCAAGACACGGAGAGTGTGTCTCAAGGTGAGTCACCTGAACGTTTGACAGCAGCACCATCAATTATTGGGCTTGAAAGCATCACACAAATCTGTCAACACTGGATAGAGGAATAAATTGTCTATGATGACTGCACAGACTTACTAAAATACTCTAAGCAGATGATGTGATTTGATCAAAGACGTAGGTGCTGGTCTCGGCTATTCTGCCAATTCTATGAGGCCAGCCGTAGACAGTGCGTCTCAAGCTGCAGATGATTTCAGCGTGTCACTAATTACCCTCTAATAAAGTCTAATAAGGGTCTAACAGTGGGAAACAATGCACTTTAATTTACAGTACAGCTCTGTTAAAAATGTGCCTAAAATTGCATGACAAGAAAGTTTAATAAGGGTCTAATAATGAACATGTTATATCTAATTTGATACAGAATACAGTTTGTTACATCTTATTTGTGTACTGTAAAAGAAAGTGTGACCATAAGTCCTGTGACCTCCTTGTGTTTTACTTGATGCTCTTTTAATTGTACATGCACTAGTGTTGCAACCATGTATCAGACCTTTTAAATGAACTATCAAACAAACAAACAAATAAACCAATCCCAACACAAACATGTAGGTGTATATTGTCGTCAACACCGCAGAAAGTTGGCACATAAATATAATTTCCATTTAAAGAACAGTGACGCAGAAAAAGCCTTTACAGCACGAGTTGTTTTTGACGGGTGAAATGGAGGGCGAGTGCAGAACATGTTTGTTAGGATTTTCCCATCTGGCCCTTATAGCGCGTAGCCTTCAGACAGCAACACAGATACACAATAAGTTATTACTGTCTCGCAAAATATTGTTTGGAGTGACAGATGTAACGGGGGACACATGGACATAAAAAAAGAACAGATATGAAAGACCATAAAAAAACATGAGCAGGGCCTGAGAGACGTGGTACCTATTAGGAGCAAGTGTGAATGGGAGGAGCACAAATTACAGTGATTGAGTGGACAAGTGTGTGGGATGACAGGGGCGCGATGGAAGTGAGAGATGGGGACAGAGGAGACAAGAGACATTAAGGGAAAAGGGGAGAAGTGAGCCAGCTGGAGAGGAGGAGGTGGGGAGAGGCAGAGGATGAGGGACAGTGGTGGTGACTGACAGGACATGAGAGAGTCAAATTTGGGGAATGATGGAGGTAGATGGATGGAAGGAGAGTGAGCTGAAAAGGAGAGATAAAGGGAGAGAGAGAAATGGAATGAGCATAAAAAGGAAGAGAAGATGAAAGGAGATGAAGGGAGGTCACCAATTTTTTTTTTTTTCATTCAGACAGAATTGTCTCTGAGTGAGTCTCTTGAGGCTCATACACATACAGTATATACACATAAACAAACACACACACATGCACACACACACACTCTTCCATTTGCAAGATTACATCTTTCAATTAAGACTGAGATGGTTGTCTCTCGGTCTCTGTGAGTGTGTGTGTGTGTGTGTGGGTGGGTGGGTGTGGATCAAGGGTAAGTAAAGATGAAATATTCATTCATCCAATGCCTCTACAACAACAAATTAAGGAATGTTACTAAGTAATACAGTAATAAAAAAATGTAAACAAAACAGTTATCAACTAGAGGCTGAGAAGTCTAGTTTGTCACCATGCAACTCAAAAACATTTGGATGTAACCCCTTTGTAATTATCAGCATTTTGATTAGAAACTGTAGTTTTCCAAAAACTAATCTAAACTAGTAATGGAGTACAACAACTAGTTACATGTAAGTAGTAACTCTCCAGCACTGCAAGTATCCTATTAGATATATGAGTAAAAATTTGTCATAACTAGCATATGAATTACTGTGTTGTAGCCAAAAACAGTTTTGTGATGTCACAGTGATCACTTCACTGAAATTCCCTCAAAGCGTCCCTGAGATTTTGCGTTCACAAGAGTGGGATCGATGTGAGGTTATGGCGACCTTTGACCTTTCACTGCCAAAATCTGATCAGTTCTTCCATGAGTCCAAGTGGTTGTTTGTGCCAAGTTTGAAGAAATTCCCTCTCGAGATGTCAGATTCACAAGAATGGAATGGACCCATCCATTTCAAAATTATGAATCACAGAGGTTCTCGAGTATACGGTCATGAATGTGCACAGAAACATAGGTTGATGGGTCCAATAGTATGCGAGATTAGCTGTGGACAAGCTCCAAGTACGCAAACACATGCAAGCAATTTTATGGTCCGCTTCAGGCTTATACCTGGAGGAGCTAATAAACAGTTAATAGGGGGCTACATTAAATATGAATAACAAACTGCAATTCCCAGACAGTTGGAAGATGGAAAGTTATTTAAACTTCAGTTTCTTGAGATCTCAACTCAAGAGGGTGATGCTAACACAGCTAACACTAACGAGGCCACGAAAATAGAGAGGACATGAAAATATTCAGTGCAGTGCAAAAGATCCCTGCTCTATCTCTCTATCAGCCAACGGGTCCTTGGCCTGAAAAATGTTGAAAATAGGAGTAAAAGAAAATATCAAAAATAATAATTATATAATAGAAATAATCATATATTATGTTTTGTGATACTGTATCAATTCTAAAAAAAAAAAAAACCCACTGCAATATTTTGATGATGCAAAGAATCATTGGCAGCGGTCCATTTTGTGTTGCTTTTAAACCCACAACTGCTATAATAGCAGTGTTCTTATCCAACTTCCCTGTTCTGATCACATAAAAAAGATCAGATAAACATTTTTTAACTCAAATGTTATGCTCATGGTGGTGTGTTGTTTATACTATGACAGCTTTCCTAAAATAGCAATTATCACCTTGCATACAATAATGCAAAATATCGCAATATTTTGAATCATAACCCCTGCATGATACATATTATCGCCAGATTCTTGCCAATGCACAGTCTTACCTGGTGTAACTTCATACCTCACTCACTCAGAAAGTAAGGGACAGACTTTCATGTTTATTGGGCTGATGTCACTTTGCTGCTGTCAAGCCAAAAAACTAATAGTTATTATAACCTAAAAACAAGGCTAAGAGTCTAGAGCCATGGTAGCAGCTCTGTGAGGTTGTGTTTTGAGCCAAATACTAATGTTAGCGTGCTAAAGTTGTAACGGGCACTGGCTGGACACTAGCAGCACACAGGCACGGGAAGACGTCTGGTAATGACCTTTATTGAAACACAGGCTGAACTTGAGCAGGTGAAGCAACACAGAAAGCAGTTTGTAACTTGAGCCGTTAGTTGAAACACAGTCTCTGAGGTTCAGGCTTGAAAGACAAATTAAGCTGAACCTGGAAGTGGGACCGTGAGTGGTGATGTAGGCCCACGGACCCGAACAGTTCTGTTCAGCGTCAGATGACAGTACCAGGAGGGAGCAGGCAGGAGACGGGGTCGACAAGGCAGAGGGTCGGGAACCAGACGAGCAGTCAGACGAGGGACGAGGGCAGTTGAGGTCAGGCGGAACCAGGTGTATAGTCTCGTGGTCGGGGACAGACGGCTGGCATGTTTACAGGGAGACAGACGAAGCAGGCAGGTCAGAGGCAGGCAGAGTCAGCAACAGGAAACCTATCTGGGGATGAATGCCGGAAACTCTTGCATGGTGACAAAGAACAATCTGGCAACGACTGAGTGAACTGGAGTGGCTTATAAACCAGGTTTATTGGCTGTTGAGCAGCAGCTGTGACGGCAGGTGAGCGGAGTGGGGCGATCAGGTGGGAGTGGCTGCCAGGTGGAGCGAGGACGAGGCGGGATGAGGGATGAAAATTACTGGGAGAGCAGACTGGGACAAAAGTGCTTACAGTGACAATGCTAACGTGATGATGTTTAGCGTGTTAGCATATCTTGTGATATTTCACTAGACATCAAACATGTCAATCTCATGGTGGTGCTACAAGTAAAAGTCAGGGCATCACCATGTTCAGCAGACTTCATCCTCTGGAGAACACGAAGGTCTGTACATAACTGCATGGCATGAAATATTTCCCTTTGTACCAAAGTGGCGGACTGACCAATACGCTAAAATTAGCATCAACTGAGCTACAACACTGAGTGTGTCTAAAATCGGCTACAATTCACAATCAGTAACAATATTAGACAAAGCAGTGAGTGACCTCTCAGAATCTTTCAGTGTTGGAAATCTCTACAGCCAATTATCACAATAACAAGTAAGACGTGAAGGATATTTATGTGTTATTTCTAATTAGTGAAAATGGGAATGAGTTATTTATAGAGAGACGGCAGAGAAAAGTTTTGAAACAAAGTGCTTGGGGAGGTTATAATTGTAGGAAGCACGGCTGTACCCAGAAATGCAGAAATACCGAGGTCGTGACTGTAATTTGCCAAAACACAACACACAACACTTATTTTGTTAATTCAGTTAACCATTATATTGTTATACTGTTGTGTTTTCTGTATTTTCTTCATACATGAATATCTGAACTCAGTCTCAAAGCCTGCCAAGAATTAAATTCTGGCAATAAATGCTGAATTCTTTCTTTATTTCTTTATTTTACTTGGCCCGAGGCTGTCAAATTTAAATATATTAAGTCTAAAAACGCTGGAAATAGCCTGTTAAATATCCAACTGGTGAAAGTTTTAATTACAGAATTTTAACTTCTTCCAGGACCTTGAAAACACCCAAATTCTCAGACAAAATGCATGTCATGACCTCAATATTTTCAGTGTAGTCTGGAGGACAGAGAATAAAAATAAGAGAAAGAGGAACAAAACAAAGAAATGTCTCATTTTTCCACATAACTAAGTGAATCATTCCGGTGTTATTCAACTTATTATATCACTTGCATGATTTCATTATGCTCATTGTGTGTCATGATGGGTATTTTGCAGCTACTTCACATCTTGCCGCTGAAACGTGTTTGATTTGAAATTCCTCTGACAGGACACCTTCTCCATTTGTAAGTCATAATCCATCAAAGAAAACACAGTGGTTCTCATTTCGCCTGTAGCTCTGTTTGTCCTCTCAGGCAATAACCCTGATAACTGCCGGCGAGTTCCTGAACAAGAAGCGTTACAGTCAAAGCAAAGGAATAATTTTGGTTATTCTGGTGCTGATGCTGTAGCTGTAAACTGGATTTGACTTGGGTTTGATACTACAAATTCATTATTTTAGTATTTTCCTTTAAAACTAGTGTTGACTTGTGTCAGGCAGATATGGGAGATTTTTTATTATTACCTTGTTTTAACATCAGCAGCATCTGGAATATCTCTGTATCTCAGAGCCAGTTGGTCCAATACTATGCAAGCTGCATAGAGCCTCGCGACTTACGCAAGGGCCCGTCCTCTTCCTCGTGTTGAAGTGGGTGTCAGTGTTTACAACTTTACTGCGAGGATGAAGCAGAACTAAAGAGAAAATAACATCTTGAGAGTGAATGGTGTGAACACTAATCAGGTAAACTTGTGTTTCCTCCTCTTCAAGTTTGATATCATTCATTCACAGTAACGTTAAGTTGATGCTCCTCCCTCTGTCTGTCTGATGTCATGTGCTGCAGTCTGTCTGTCTTTCTGTGTCCTGCTTACAGACACATCCAGGGCTGCTCTGTGACTTTGTGTCTGACAGAAGTGAGAATCAAATAAAACTATTTTATCATGTTTGATGAGCGCCAATGTGCAGCAGTGTTTATAATCTGTAGCTCAGCCTCTGTGGAGACCTGTCTGTCTTGTCTGTCTGTCTGTCTGTCTGTCCAGACAATATATGGACATGATGTTACTCCTCCGAGGTGGAAGTATTCAGATCCTTTACTGATGTAAAATTACTAATTTAACACTGTAAAAATACTTCACTACAAGTAAAAGTCCTGCTTTCATGAAACCTTACTGAAGTAAAAGTATGTAAATATTACCAGATAAATATACTTAAAGTAAAAGTAGTCATGTTGCAGTAAAATGTTCCCTGTCAATGTTTTTATGTCTGATGTTTTTGGATTAATATTATTGCTTTAATGTTACAGCTGTTTACTGCTGTAGATGTTTATGGTTGAGCTCATTCTAAAGGGATACTTCATCCAAATATTACTGTAAAATTCAGTCACTATGTACCCACCCTCATGTTGATTGAAGGTCGGGTTTCATTTTTTGTAGTCCACAAAACACTACTGAAGTTTCACAGGAAAACAGCATCAAAGAATCTGGCAAACAGTGTAAGTGAATGGTGACCAGTTTTCAAACATAAAAAAAACAACTGGAAACAAAAACATAAAATGCCTCCATACTGCCCGACATGCTAATTTGTACACTGTCACAACACACACACACGCTTCAGATGGTGTGCGCGTTCATGTGAATGTGGCTCCAAGCTAAGGATCTACATTGAAGATTCTGGCTAAAAACATGGTGTAAATGACATTTTTCAAGTCAACTTGGCATGTTGGGGCTTTAGGAGACTTGGATTACACCAGACAAGTAGAAAGAAGGCATTTTTTTTTTTTTTAATTCATTTTTCTGTTGTTTTTTTATATGTGAAAACTGGTCACCATTCACTTCAATTGTTTGGGAGATTTTGCAACACTGTTTTCCTGTGAAATTCCAGCAGTTTTTTATGCACTAAAAAAATAAACCCGCCCTTCATTTGCGATGAGGGTGAGTAGATAATGACTGAATTTTCATTTTTGGATGAACTGTCACTTTAACAACTTTATAGGCCACTGTTGGCTAGTTGAATCCACAGCAATGCATCATGGTCAATCAGATCACCAAATGTCTGTAGTATCACTTACCTTTGAGAAACATGTATCTCTAAAAAGTCAGGAAACAGCTTTTTTTTTCCAGCTTAGTGGATTAAAAAGTACAATATTTGCCTTTGAGGTGTAGTGTAGAAGCATAACTTTGATAAAATGTTGATAACAATGATAAAATGGAACTCTAGTAAAGTATAAAATAAGTAAAGTACTTGATATAAATGTGCGTATTTAAAGTCCTCCAATGATTACAATTCTGGACTAACACAAGATGGAAATTAGTGGACTGACAGTGACTGATGATTGATTAAATATGAAATTTAAAATCAATTAACTGACTAATTACCAGGCAGCAGACCCAAAGCTCAGTGTTATGTTTTAGTATTATCTTCATTTTATATATTCTGAAACTTCTTATTTATTTTAATGTCAACATTCACTTATCTTAAGATTCTACACAAAAATATTTTATTCAGCAAATATTGTTTTTTTTGGTACCTGATACTATTCTATATAGGTCTACTTATTCTTTGACCAACAGATGGAGCAAACTGTTTGAAAGGAGGAGGGGCTGTAGTGGAAGCATCTGGGGTGTGACTGTGTGGTAAATGGTTTACGTGGCTCTCCAGTCAGTTCGGAGGGACCCTTAGCAGAGTTTTGCTGAGGGTCCCATGGAGGTCTGGACCAGCTCTGCTGCATCTTGAGGCTTTGCACCACTTCATGATTGTATTATTTCAACATCCGTTTAAGTATTTTACTGCTTATGTCAAACCATTATTTTTGTTTAGAAATATTTAGCAGGGCTGATTCATAAGAAGTGTGTCAAATTGTAACTAACCTTACTGACTGAAATTTTACATTTTTACAACTGAAGACACATGTAGTACTGTTCAACTCCTCTAGAGTTGGGAACAGGGAGAGAATGCTGGTATTTTTCTTAACTATCAACTCAGTACATTTTCTTCCCTGTGAACTCTTGTTCTATCATTGAGTTGGTGTCTACCTTGCAGGAAAAATACATAAGTAAACAGAAAATATTATTGTTAATAATAATAATCCCAACTATAAACCAAACCAACTTTAACTTACTGATACACCAGAATCTTGGTACATTAAGACTCAGAGGGGGGATAGTTATAGACCTTCTTTAAACCTGTATCAAACAATATGTTCTGTTACCTTTAAATGTCAGTAATACTCAAAATGTTGTGATTATTTGTGTGTTTCAACTCAAATTTCTTAAATAATAAAGTTCTCCAAAAAATACTCCAAAAAAAAAAACAGCCTGGTAATGGATGAAGAAAGTCTGTACTCCTTCTGTGATATCCTCAAGGGTGCTAGCTACACAGCTAGCCAAGCTAAAGCAGTCCTATGTCCAACACATGCCAGATGAACATCCGTAGCAAGGTTTGTCGTAGGCAACTGGACTTGATAGAGTTCTTGAAGACGTTTCGCCTCTCATCCAAGAAGCTTCTTCAGTTCTGACTGACTGGTTTGGGAGTTCAGGTATTAAACCACTGTGTGGTCGTTAACACCTAGAGGGGCCTGTGGCTCAAGTGCCCACCCTTCCATTGTGTGGACCTTGGGTTTCACCTGGGGGGCAGGTGTGAAAGAGAGTCGTTAAGGTTCCTGCCACCATGTGACTTGTTAGAGTCACATGAATTCAGGTGTGTATCCAACTGTCTGGGGAGAGATCTTAAAACTGCATTGTATGTGTCAGATAAATTATGTCTTAGACCACCTCCTCTGTTGAGAGTTGGCCTTTCCAGGTTAACAAAAGATGATGAACATTAGCTTGGCTGTTAGTTTAGCTGACACGATAACTCTGAACAGCCTGAAATTACCGGCATTTAAATTTTTTGATAGACTGCAACTCACAGAATTCACAACCCTTATAACTCGCTAATACAGACAAGTTTACTGCCACAGGGTTCTTATTGGTACATCAATTCACCCATCATGCTTTTCTTCATCCTCGTACTGAGAGATGAGCAGCAGCTGAACACCTCTCATAATCTCCCTCCCCCAACCAATCAATAACTAAGAAACCTCTCAACTTTACAGTCAAAAGTAGAATTAAAACAAAACGGTGTGTTAAAATATAGACAGAGTGCAATTAAGTCCCGCCCATTACACAGTTCATCACTCTTCATTGACTTGTAGTGCATGAAGGTGCTTATTGTCACTTTAGATATGGCCGCCTCAAGCTTCCGGCAAGTCTATGACAGGGCCCATACAGATCCAGAGCAGATCCCTGCTGGATCCCAGCCTGGTCCTTGGCTGTAATGAAATACCACTGCTTTTTATCATTGTATCTTTAGCTTATGAACATATTATTTGAAAAACATTTAAAAAGTATTGTAAGACACTGAACATTGATAACATAAAAATCAGCTGCCCTCATCAGTGCACTCATATCTGCAGTGGTACTGCAAAGTGCCAGGACACAATGTTTTTTACGGGGGGACTCCCTATGGCTGGAAATTGACTGGGAACTGGCTGGCAGCCAGCTGGCAGCCGAGAGGCCTTTGATCGAGAGGGCAAATTCGTCGTAGTTGCATCTTTAGCAAACAACAGAAAATGCC
>JAJHUR010139119.1:1405-12486 GCA_027495735.1 Lutjanus campechanus
AAACCACCCACACCCCCCCACACACACACACACACACACACACACACACACACACACACACACACACACACACACACACACACACACACAGTCTCTTCAGTCTGTTTCCATTTAAAAACTCCAGCTTCCTGTTTCAGTGTGTGTTGGTGTTGTGACGTAATCAGAAACAGCCTGTAAACACTGTGTGGACACCAGAGCTTCAAGGATTTAATCGATTCATTGATTATTAATTGATTAATAAATGAATCAACAACTATGTTGATAACAGATTAATCGTTTTGAGTCATTTTTTGAATTAAAAAAAGTCTAAATTCTCTGATTTCAGCTTCTTAAATGTGAATATTTCCTGGTCCTCTCTGACAGTAAACTGAAGATCTGTGAGTTTGTGGACAAAATGAGACATTCGAGGACGTCATGTTGGACTTTAGTCAACATTTTCTGACACAAACAATTAATGGATCAATGGAAAATATACTCGGCAGACTAATCGATAATGAAAATAACTGTTATAGGAAAGACTTGGACTTTTTTTCAACTGACAAGATTGTGACAGGATTAATTAAACGATCAATCGATTAATTAAAGGATCGTCAGATTAATCAATAATGAAAAATAACCCCTCGTGGACAGGAGGAGTGTAACAGTTCACAGAATTCACAGCTCAGTACGAGTTCAGTGCAGCTGGAAAAGTAGAGAATAACATTTTTGTCATTTATTTTGAAAATAAATACAAATATTCAACATGGAGCTGCGATTTATTAACTTTTATTTAAATCAGGTGACTCAGATCATCATATAGTTTTGTATTCTGCTGGTCACTTCCTTTAAAGTGTGTCCATCAGCTCGTGTTGTGTTCACTGCCACAGAAAAGAAATAGAAAGTGTGTTTATGTAACGTCAGCAGCTGCTCCCTGAAACGCTAGCTGAGCTAGTTAGCAGCAGAAAACCCCACAGATCATGTGACCTCTCTGGATTCAGGAGTTTGATCTTTTATTTTTCTACCTTAACTGAAGAAAAAATCAAAACACACACTGTAAACGAGTTAGCGATCCCTAAAAAATGCCACAGTTTAAAAAAGATATTTGTTAGTGTTCCTGTTTGACTCAGATATTTTCAGTAAATGCAGCTCAGAGTTTTCATTCACACGTCTCACTGCAACAAGTGAAAACAAACAAGCTGAGAAAACTTAAAATTCAAGACAAACTGAAGTTTTAAAAATGTTTAACCAGCTGATAAAGTTTTGTTGAGATATTTTTAATCAGTCTGGGTGAATTTAAAGCAGCTGTTCTCGTGCGGACATGCGAGCGGTGCAGGTGGATGATGGGAGGCGGCGGCGTGTTTCTGCCTGTCTTGTTCTCGTTGTGTTGTGTTTCCATCACAGCGTTTCGGTTCATCAGTGATTCAGCTCACAGTCAGACACGTCTCAGCGCCCTGATGTTGTCGGACCATCACAAACTGCGTGAACCTGCGGGTTTGTTGTCGTCAGGCCGTGTTTCTGCAGCTGCGCGGTCAGTCTGCAGACTGTGGACACGTCGCTCAGACTGACCACCGTCAGTTTAAAACCTGCTGCGCTGAAGAACTGAACCAGAGTCTTTGGAGCAGCTGTTCACAGCTGCTTTGATGAAAACAGATTCTGATCTTCAGCTGTTTAATCTCATATATGTTTCAAACATTTAACGATTCACACACAAAAAATAATTAACCCAAAAACCTCGACTTTATGTATTTTAGTTACATTGTTTTTATCCTGAATCTTCACTGTAGATCTTCAGCTTGGAGCCACGTGCACGTGCACGTGCACACTGTCTGAACTGTGTGTGTGTGTGACGGTGTGTAAACAGCATGTCAGGACTTAAACTTTTACATAAACTGTGTTGAAGTATGACGCACAGCCTGGACGGAGGCGTCAGCATCACATCAGAGGTTTAGTGTTTGTGTCCTGGTCAGTAAAGGGTCAGTACGTCTGCTGTAGGCAGCAGTGAGTCGAGGTCCAGTCTGCTCGTGTTTTGGCTCTTCGACAGGTGGCTCTGACCTTTCGCCGGGCCCAGATCGTCCAGCCGGCCCGGGCAAATATAGAAGCTTAATCCGTCCGTCCCTGCGGGCAGCGGGGAGGACTTCCTGTGGACCCGACCGCCGTCTCCCTTTGATCGACCTCACACAACAAAACTGCAGCAGAGATTTAAGGAGGAGACGGTTTGAGTGCATGAAGCTGCGCGATGCTCCTTTAAAAAACGGTGTAATATTAAAGGTGATCGTCAGAGGTGTGTGTGTATGGATGGTGTCTGCAGAAACTTCAATACGATGATGATCAGTAACCAAAACTGTGAGTGTGAATTTGAGCTACGGCTGCAAACTGATTGATCTTTTTTTAATCGATTATTGGTGAAATAAACAATCAGTTAACTGATCAATCATACTGATAAAATCTTGCATTTACCAAACAACCGCTCAATCAAAGTTTTGTCTCCATGGCAACATGTTCCACATCCTCTGACAGCGTTACATAAACCCTTAGAAATAAAGGCACTAGAACTGGAACAAGAACCATGTAGGGTTCTTCAGCTTGTCCCCACAGGAGAACCATCTTTGGTTCTTGTTAGAACTTTTTATTAAAGTTCACTTGGCACCCTTTCAAAGTGTTCTACCTAGAATCCAACATAAAGGGTTATAGAACCTAGAACCATCTGTGAAAGGTTTCGCCTAGAACCCCCTATGAGAGGTTCTCTGGAGAACCCTTTTATGGTGCAGTTTTTCCACTTAGAAACCTCTCTGGAGGTTCTATCCAGAACCTTTCTACCTTTCTAAGGGTGCTAATAAGAATCCACCCAGGGGGTTCTAGTGAGAATGTTTTTATCTTCCAAGGGTTTCATGTAGAACCAAACCGGGGTTCTCAGGTGGAGCCAAGACCAGGATGCAGTGATGGTGCTGCTGCAAAATAGCGTTGAGTTTTGGTGGAACATCTGCACCTCAGGCGGTGAGCTCTGGTGTTAAAATGATGACATCACTGTGAAAGAAAAGCTAACAGCTGTTAGCCTCTCAGATGCTAATTAGCCATCGTCAGCGTGCAGGTTCCAGCTCAGAGGTTGTTGTTGTTTCAGAGACTTTGAGAACACAGATACGGACGCCATGACACCACGACCGGTGACTTAAACCAGCATGTTGATCCTGTGAGTCAGACCACTGCTTCTCTGACAATCTGTCGATTAGTTTGATTACTTTGAAGCCTGTAAATGTTCAGTAACTCAAGAATAAAGTCCAGCAGGTCTAAATCTGTCCTTATTAAAGTACCACCAGCTCCAGATGACCAGCTGATCGACCAGCTGATCGACCAGCTGACCACACGGTGTCGGCTCTGAGGTTTTATTTTTCAGTGATATTTATAGTAACAAAAGCTTTGAGAGTCTGTAAACGTTTGGTTTGAGTGTTTGAGTCTGTTTTAAAGCTGGACGTCAGTAGATCCTCTCTGACTTTAAATGTCTGATTTCTGAGTGAACTTGTGTTTTGGATCGTTGCTTCATGGATTTTTCTTAAAGTGGACGAGTGATTTTTCTCATCTTCAGTGTGTGTTTGTCCTCTCAGCCCTGTCCTGAGCTCTGTGTGTGTGTGTTTGTGTGACTGAAGCAGGACTGTGATGTTCAGGCAGGTATGAGGTGTTATGTAAGGCCGCAGCAGCAGCAGCAGCACCCGGCGGTGGCGGCGGCGGCGGCGGCCTGCCTCTCCTCCTGCTGTCCTGTCCCTGCTTCCTGTCTTTGTTCAGCTCGGCTCATCTGTCGGCTCAGAGGCGTCCACATGTCTCGGATCTGCTAATTAGCCCGAGCTCCAGTCCCCGAGCGCCGCTCGGAGACAGAACAGAAAAACTGTCCAATTAGTGTTCTTTTTCTTCTTCTGTGGTGGCTGCTCTCTCACTCAGCAGCTCTGAGCAGGAGCAGGTGTGACTCCCTCAGATCTCTCAGGGCTCTCTGTGCCCGAGCTGTGACGCGGATGATTTAGTATGCAGCCAGAAATAGGCTGCTGAAAATGTAGCTCCTCAGCTGCTTTCTGCACAAACGCTCGGCCTTCCGTCAGCTCTGCTCCGTCAGCTCCGCTCCGCCCGCCTCGCCGGGCCGCACTTCATCAACAAACCTGCACGTTTTTCATTCTGCAGCTTCTTCTGTCCCAGTGAAGCTGGTGGAAGCTCTTATATACAGACCTGAACCTCCGGCTTCCCGTACATGACCCTCAACCACAACATATGGACTATAGACTACACACTGTTAGAGCTGCGTGATATGGACAACATTAAAAGTAGGTTCCATACATGAGAAAACAAGACACATTTAAAAGTATTTTTAAACAGGTTTGTCAGATCAGTTCAATTTAAAGGGATAGTTCACCCAAAATGAAAATTCACTCATTATCTCCTCACCCTCATCTACAAATACACAATAAAACTACAAATAACTGGTCACCATTCACTTCCATTGTTTGGAGATTCTGTAACACTGTTTTCCTGTGAACCTCCAGCAGAGTTTCTGGACTAAAAAACTAAACCTGACCTTCGATCAGCGTGAGGGTGAGGAGAGAATGACTGAATTTCATTTTGGGGTGAACTATCCCTTTAAGGTCCCACTGCTCACCAGACTGATAGCCAATCATACTATACATACTTATTGTCTTACATTTATTTGAATTAAAATCTTTCATGTTATTGCTGTCAGCACCGCAGACATTTTAACGTCCTCATTCTCATGAAAACTGCTGATGATCATGTGATTCAGTCAAAAAAGTTTCACAGCAGCAGCTGAGTTTTTCTCCTGTTGAGATTTAAACTGAAAAACAGAATTTTGCATCACATAAATATTGATTATTTATTTGAATCATCATGTGAGTCCATGACATGACCTTTAGGAAGCTTGTGAAGTTTGATGGTGACGTGTTTCTGCTGTATTTTACCAGCAGCTTCCTGCAGCTGGAGGTTAAAGTCCCATCAGACGGCGTTTGAGCGTCATCAGTTCAGATTTCTTTAGTTTGTTCCTCCTGTGATGTGATTTAGTTTCAGGAACAGCAGCTTGAAATGTGGAAGTGATCGCAGCTGTTTAACAGTTTCCCTGTTCTCTGCAACTCTGCTCTGAAGCTGAGAGGATTTTAAAAAACAGTATGTAGACACATGAAGAGGAAGCTGTGATTATCTTTATTAGAAAGAAGAAAAAACAGGCGTCTAAAGTTCATTTTATATATAAGATTAAAATAACAAACTCTTCCTAAGAGTTGGTGGCTGTCAGAATGTGTTCATCACTGAGACAAACTGAACTGACTCAGACACTTTGTGACTTTTTATGGTGGAAAGTTACCAAAGAAAACCAGGAAATTAAAAAAAGTCCAAGATGACGTCCTCAAATGTCTCGTTCTGTCCTCAAATGTCTCGTTCTGTCCTCAAATGTCTCGATCTGTCTTCGAATGTCTCGTTCTGTCTTCAAAGATCTCGTTCTGTCCTCAGATGTCTCGATCTGTCTTCGAATGTCTCGTTCTGTCCTCAAATGTCTCGATCTGTCTTCGAATGTCTCGTTCTGTCTTCAAATGTCTCGTTCTGTCCTCAAATGTCTCGTTCTGTCCTCAAATGTCTCGTTCTGTCCTCAAATGTCTCGATCTGTCCTCAAATGTCTCGTTCTGTCCTCGAATGTCTCGATCTGTCCTCAAATGTCTCGTTCTGTCTTCGAATGTCTCGTTCTGTCCTCAAATGTCTCGTTCTGTCTTTGAATGTCTCGTTCTGTCCTCAAATGTCTCGTTCTGTCCTCAAAGATCTCGTTCTGTCTTCAAATGTCTCGTTCTGTCCTCAAATGTCTCGTTCTGTCTTCGAATGTCTCGTTCTGTCCTCAAATGTCTCGTTCTGTCCTCAAAGATCTCGTTCTGTCCTCAAATGTCTCGTTCTGTCCTCAAATGTCTCGTTCTGTCTTCAAATGTCTCGTTCTGTCCTCAAAGATCTCGTTCTGTCTTCGAATGTCTCGTTCTGTCTTCGAATGTCTCGATCTGTCCTCAAAGATCTCGTTCTGTCCTCAGAGATCTTCAGTTTCCTGTCAGAGTAAAGAAACCAGAAACTATTTAAGAAGCTGAAATCAGAGAATTTTCACTTTTTTCTCTTAAAGAAATGACTCAAAACAATAAATGGATTATCAAAATAGTTGGCGATTTAATCAATTATTGATTAATAACTGATTAATGAATTAATTGTTAGGAAGCCAAGTCTGTTGAAAACCTGTGAAGAAACCTGAAGAACCGCTGACTCACAAAAACATGACAGGATAAAAATGAGGTTGAAAAATAAAAGTTAGGCCTCACTCTTAAAGAATGAAAGTGCTCATTAGAACCACAAAGGGTTCTTTGGAAGATCCCACCTTAACTGTACCTGCAGAACCCTGCATCAGTAGAACCGGAGCGCCGGGACCCATCCTGTATCGACTCAGATCAGTGAGAGCTGAAAAAATCCACTCACGTGATCAATAACCACATTCAGGACTGACTGACTGCAGAAAACACAACAGTTTACTTTACAATCAAGTGCCCATCATTATCAATTACAGTCTGTGTGTGTGTGTGTGTGTGTGTGTGTGTGTGTGTGTGTGTGTGTGTGTGTGTGTGTGTGTGTGTGGAGTGTTTACTCGACCAGACAAACGCTCAAAGATCCCAGCACAGTCAGGCACAGTGAAAGCACCATCTGTTTTCTCGTCCCAGTCGACGAGACGCCGCACACAAACAGACGACGCTTTTGTTTAACACTTAACACTGATGTACTGTCTGACACACACGCACACACACGGACACACACACACACACACACACACACACACACACACACACACACACACACACACAGCCGATCACGGTCTGAGAACGTCTTCAATCATCAGTGTTTATCACCTTTAAAGGAAAATTCAGGCTATTTCCAGATTTCACACAGGTTCTTACGTTGGCAGCATTTAGAGCTGCAACGATTCATCGACTCATTGATCATTAAATTAATCGCCATCTATTTTGATAATCAATTAATCTGTTTGAATCTTTTTTTAAGGGAACAAAGTCTAAATTCTCTGATTTCAGCTTCTTAAATGTGAATATTTTCCGGTTTCTTTACCCTCTGACAGTAAACTGAACATCTTTTAGTTGTGGACAAAACGAGACATTTGAGGACGTCATCTTGGACTTTGATCAACATTTTTCTGACATTTTATGGACTAAACAACTAATTGATTAGTGGAAAAATTATTGCTGATTGATCACTCTAAAAATACGTCCGTGTGTGTGTGTGTGTGTGTGCTCCACCTGTACGTGTTTTGTTTCTCTAGTAATATACTGTTATTATACATAAATACTGTAATAGAATAAGAAGCAGACTGTCTGTCTGTGTGTGTGTGTGTGTGTGTGTGTGTGTGTGTGTGTGTGTGTGTGTGTGTGTGTGTGTGTCTAACACAGAGTGACGTGACCTCTGACCTCTGCTGAGTCGGCTCTGCTGTGTGTGACAGAGTGTCAGCTGAGATCAGACGCCTCTGTTCATTCCTCCAGACATCACTTTCATTTTTAATACTCCTCTCCTGTCTCCTCCTCCTCCTCCTCTCTCCTCTTCCTCCTCTCTTCTGTCTCCTCTTTCCTCCTCCTCTCTCCTCTTCCTCCTCTCTCCTGTCTCCTCTTTCCTCCTCCTCTCTCCTCCTCCTCCTCCTCCTCTCTCCTCTCTCCTCTTCCTCCTCTCTCCTGTCTCCTCTTTCCTCCTCCTCCTCCTCCTCCTCCTCCTCCTCTCTCCTCCTCCTCCTCCTCTTCCTCTCTCCTCTTCCTCCTCCTCTCTGCTGGATGATGAGCAGCAGGTAACCAGAGCTGATCAGGTTGAAGTGTGGAGGCACGGCGCCCTCTGCAGGTTGAGCTCCGTCAGCAGAAGTACTCTTGTTTTTCACTGCAGAAGAATTCATGGCTGAATATCCTGAAAGTGTCAGTACTCACAGATCAATAAGCTCATTGACAAATGATTCTGTTATTGATATTTATGTAACGTTACAGACCCAGCTGACAGGACAGAAGTACAGCAGCAGCTTTTCATGTCTTTATCTTTTCACCAAATGATGTCGAGTAGTATCAGTGAGAAGTGGGAAGTAACTAAGTACAAATACTCTTTTTATTACTGTACTTACGTAGATTTTTCAGGTCCTCACATTTTCTAAACAGACTCGTTACTTTAGTTTTAATGACTCTGAGGTGATGAAGAAAAGACGATTCAGTGGAGGATCCTTCAGAGTTTATCACACCGGACAGACGTGAAAACAAGATGAAACACACTTTAAGATGAAAGATAACTGGATGAAAAGACGCATCAAGACAAAACAATGTAACAAGATGAAAAACATGTAAGAAAATGAAAAATGACAAAAAATTAACAATAGAAAAAATATAGAAAACAGTGAAAAATAAGTAACAAGACAAAAACCACATATGAAGTCAAATAATAACAAAAGATGAAAAATGATGTACCAGAACATAAGAACGTTGTTCTGTCTGTTCTCAAAACCAGAAATGTTCAAACATCATGTGAAACCCAGAGTTCAGAGCAGCTGTGTTTTCTGATGTCAATATTTCATGTGTGTGTTTGTGTGTCTGTGTGTGTTGTCAGATGTTAAAGGACCTCCGGCTCATCGGTTCTCCTGCGGTCAGAGTCCGTACACAGACAGCGGAGCCTGGGAGAGGAAGTTCTGCATCCTGACGGACAGTCAGCTGATCCTGCTCAACAGAGACGATGAGGTCAGAGCTGCACACGCTTCAAACATCAAACCTTTGTTTTTAACTTCTTCACTGGTGTCTGGATCCAGACTGATCACGTGCAGCGAGCAGGTCATTATCATGAAATAAATCCCGTCAGGACGATGCAGGATGATTTATTTCATAACGACCTGCTCACAGTACATCATCCTGATTATTACGTGGTTATAATCCCTAAAAAAATCAATAATTTGACACAAAATATTAATGTTAGAGTGATTTTAGAGGTTTAATAATTGTTCCTCCAGAGTCACTGGTCAGAACTGTATCCATAACAACCAGAGTGACCAATCAGAATCCAGCATTTAACAAAGTCATGCAATACATTTAAACTGAAACATCATCAGATATTAAACATCAGTCACACATCTGGTTTAGTGTAACTGTAACTAACAGTTACAGGAACTGTTAAGTTACTGACAGAGTTTGTTCTTAATGACTTACCTGGTTAATTAAAGGTCAAATAAAAATAGAATAAAACATTAACAGTGACTTCTTCTGCTACTTTGATGCATTTATGTGTTTTCACACCTAAAAATCTGAACTGAGGTTATTTTTTTAATGTTTGGTTTAGTTAGTTTTGGTTTCACGCTGCGATCATCCAATCAGACTGAAGAACTTTACATGTCATCCTACGTCCTGTCGTCATCGCCTGCGTGAGCTGCGTCTGACGTCTGCGAGTTTAAAATTCAGCAGGTAGCCTGAATTCAGCGACCGTTTATGGAGAGAGATGAAGGAACCGATTCACGTCGTTATCACCTTAATATTATTATTATAACACTGCTACCAGCTACAGCTGCACAGTTAATCCAAATTTTATCAAAATCATAATCTAGCTCTCTACAATTTTCAAACCACAGGAGGGGCAATATTTATTAAAGGCAAAATGTTCTACAGAAATAATTAAAAAAAACATCTGCAAAAAATATCACACTGTGATCATTTCAACATGTTTGTCAATCAGAATAAATATGATGTAAAACAGGGCTGCACATTTAATCACAGCTGCAATAAAATCACAACGTGGCCGAGTACAATTCACAGTTTATTGAAAAAAGAAGAACGTGTGAGTAAACATCATCATGATGAGGAGCTGCAGAGCTGCAGAGATGATCTGGACTAAAGATCTTTATTCTCCAGATGTACGAAAACATGTTTATATCATGTAAATATCATCACGATTTTAGTAGTTTTCAGTGATGCAAAACTGATCATTTCCACTTATCATGTCGCAGTTTCAGTCAAAATAATGGCAAAATGACTTTTATTACCAAATCATGCAGCTCTACAACCAGCAGCAACAACTGAGAAGAGTTTTTTTCCAGCTGACTGATTTTTTTTGTGGTGATTTTCCTTCTTCCGGCTCTGATGATGTCCTGCTGTAATTTCCTGTAATTAGTCTGAAAGTCTGAACCATCCCAAAACTGTTTTCACACTGGAGACAAACAGAACCGTGGTTCAGTTTGATCCGGACTGAGACCACCTCTTTTCTCCAGGGGAGGTTTCACACCGTGTGAAACTGAAAAGTCTGAAAGTCTGAATGTGAAAACATCCTGAAACTGAACATGATAAAAACGAGAAAGCTCATATTAAAGTTAATTTATTTTTCCCCTCTGAAGCTGCAGATTTCACAAAATGTACGACCCTTTCCTCTAAAACTTTCTTTGAAGGGATAGTACACCCAAAAATAAAACTCAGTCATTATCTCCTCACCCTCATGCTGACTGGAGGTCGGGTTTACTTTTTTAGTTCACAAACTCTGCTGGAGTTTCACAGGAAAACACTGTTGCAGAATCTCACAAACAGTGGAAGTGAATGATGACCAGTAAAACTCCTCCATACTGCTCGTCTGGTGTAATCCAGGTATCCAGGTAGCAGAGTTTGTGAACTAAAAAACTAAACCTGACCTTCAGTCAGCATGAGGGTGAGGAGATAATGACTGAGTTTTATTTTTGGGTGAACTATCCCTTTAAGAAAGGTGAACGGTGCAGCTGTGTTCTCGTCTGAGTGGAAACAGGAGACTTTTATAGTTGTGGAGTTTCTACACTGAACAGTGTCAGAAGAAAAAGAGGGAGAAAGGTGTGAGAAGGCGAGTCGTGATCGAGTATGTGTGGACTCCCTGCTGATCACCAATTAAATAAAAACCTCCTCCCCCCTCCTCCCCCTTCCTCCCCCCTCAGGCTGCAGCTGAGGCTCAGGAGAGTCCCACTGACTCGTCTAAAGGTCGAAGTCTCCGCAGGACCGTCAGCGTCCCCTCAGAGGGACAGTTCCCAGACTTTCCCACAGAGGGTGCCGCCGCCATGTTAG
>JAJHUR010139119.1:12566-22566 GCA_027495735.1 Lutjanus campechanus
GAAGGGGGGGGGGGGGGGGGGGAGCCTGATCGCCATGACGACGGGCTGTTGTTGCTGCTGCCGTGAGCTGCTTCACCCTGAAAACCAGGAAGTGACGTTTAGAGCACAACAGAGCTCAGTAACATCTCATTATGTAACACCGCTTGTGTGTGTGTGTGTGTGTGTGTGTGTGTGTGTGTGTGTGAGCAGGGATTACACTGAGAACAAAAGAGCAGATGTGATGATGTTCAGACAGGGGAAGAGTGTCTTAGTTGTCTCTGTGTGTGTGTGTGTGTGTGTGTGTGTGTGTGTGTGTTAAATGCACAGTCACACTCTGGATTTAGTTTCCTGTAGTTTTGGGAGGTCTATTCCCGACAGACAGAACAGATGTCTCAGTCTTCCTGGAATAAAAATCAGAATCTGACGTCCTGACAGTCCTAAAACACTGAGTCCTACATCTCCCATGATGCATCTGGACACTGTGTATTTCATTAGATCCTCCCTGGACAGCAACAGCTTTCAAGCCCCAGACCTCCAGTTTGTAAAGAGCCAGAACACACAGACACACTTCTGTTTATACTGCATTTATACTTCAATATACTGCATTTATACTTCAATATACTTCAATATGCTGCATTTATACTTCAATATACTTCAATATGCTGCATTTATACTTCAATATGCTGCAATATGTTGCATTTATACTTCAGTATACTGCATTTATACTTCAATAGGCTGCATTTATACAACAATATACTGCATTTATACTTCAATATACTTCAATATGCTGCATTTATACTTCAATATACTTCAATATGCTGCATTTATACTTCAATATGCTGCAATATGTTGCATTTATACTTCAGTATACTGCATTTATACTTCAATAGGCTGCATTTATACAACAATATACTGCATTTATACTTCAATATGCTGCATTTATACTTCAATAGGCTGCATTTATACAACAATATACTGCATTTATACTTCAATATACTTCAATATGCTGCATTTATACTTCAATATGCTGCATTTATACTTCAATATGCTGCATTTATACTTCAATATGCTGCATTTATACTTCAATATGCTGCATTTATATTATACTTATAGATGGACAAACTTAGAAAAGTTTTCATGTTTTTCCATTTCAAATGGCATAAATTTTAAACTGTTGAGGCAACTGAATATTTTCCATCTGTGTTGTAATAAATTTTATTTAAATTTTAAACAATAACTCTGTTTTTTTCATCTATTACCATTATGATACAGTGTTGATTTAAAGTAATGCATCCCAATGTTTACCCCAAAAAAATGTTTCTTTAAAAATGATTTCAGTTTGTCTGACTATTGATTTAAAAACACTACTTTTTTACTAACTCTGACCATAATGTGCAGCACTGAGGGTTAATAACGTCTAACGTTCAGATGTGAGTCGTCTCTGTCGTTCTGTTCAGCTCAACTGTCAGGAAGAACTTTAAAACATCTTGATGAGATGGTGTGTGTGTGTGTGCGTGTGTGTCTGTGTGTGCGTGTGTGTGCGTGTGTGTGTGCGCGTAGCATGTGTGTGTAGCTGCTCTTCAGTCAGTGTTTAGAGATCAGAACTCAGCCTGAGACGTCTCCCGGCGTCTCCGTTGGACGGTCAGGTGAATGTTTTCCTCTGCTCTCATAATGAGGCGTTCGGGTGCAGCCTGTAATTTTCCTGCTCCGTGTGGGAACGTTGCTGTGACCGGGGAATGTCAGGAGGACAAAGCATCCAGTGTCCGTCCGTCCGTCTGTGTGAAGGAGCTGGACTGACCCCTCTGCCCCCTGTGGGACGCCTGGGCCGAGGGGATTCCCACCCAGAGCTGCAGGGGTCCAGAACTGGTTTCACATAGAAGCTGTGGGACCAGATGAGAAACACAGAGCAGAAAGTTTTAAAACTTTGATTCGGACGATCAGTTTATGGATCAGTTTATTGGTGAGTGTATTGATCAGTTAATGGACGGACAGAAGTGTCCCCCCCTGCTCGTCCTGCTCACTCAGCCACAGAGAAACTCTTTCATTCATTCACTGACCTCCTTAATCCCCCCTCACCCCTCCTCACCCACTGAGGGCCCAGGAGGTTATTTATATGTTAATCCACCCAGTCTGCCCACACAAACAGGCCTCTAACAACCAGTTTAAACTGGGATCAAACTGAGATTATATTGGGATTTAATCAGGTTCAGTACTGGATTCAAAGTGGGTTTAATATGTGATTTATACTGGTTTAAAACATCAAATTTATACTGGTTTCATACTGGTGTCAGTACTACATTTACACTGGGTTTAGTGTTGGCTTCATACTGGGCTTAATACTAGATTTATATGGATTTATACTGGTTCTAATGCTGAATTTATACTGGATTCATACTGGGTCTGATGCTGGATTTATTCTGGGTTTTATTCTGGATTTATACTGGGTCTGATGCTGGGTTTATTCTGGGTTATATACTGAATTTATTCTGGGTTTTATACTGGATTTATTCTGGGTTTTATTCTGGATTTATACTGGGTCTGATGCTGGGTTTATGGTGGGTCTGATGCTGGATTTATACTGGGTCTGATGCTGGGTTTATGGTGGGTCTGATGCTGGGTTTATGGTGGGTCTGATGCTGGATTTATGGTGGGTCTGATGCTGGGTTTATGGTGGATGTTTCCTGGATATGATAAAGTACAGTTCATTGATGCGTGTGGTTGTTTCAGTATTTTGTCTCATTTTGCAGTTGGAGGATTTAAAACGACATGTGAGGTGAATGAGGCTGGAGCGGCCAGTGAAATAATGAAACAGGAAATTAGAAGCTCTTTTATTACCCTCTTCTTCATCTTCTTCTTCTTCTTCCTCTTCTTCTTCTGCTGCTTGTTGTCGTTCTGCTCGCACATCTTTTTTATTGTCACGTTGTGAAGGCCGAGCAGCAGCAGGGACAGTAGCTGAGATGTAATTTCAGTCCACAGTCTAATTACAGTGTTGACAGACTGCTCATTAACTGTCTCAGCTCAGAGACGCCTGCAGCTCTGCAGCCCTTCATCCTCCTCCTCCTCCTCCTCACCTCTCCTCTCAGCGTGACTGACTTTTTCTCATGGAGGTCGTGATGTCATCAGATGAGGTCACTGATTACAGGAAAGTGATCTGCGTGTGAAAACACCTGGAGGCCACACAGACGTCACACCTTCAGTCAGACTCATTCTTACCTGCAGAGCACAGGTGAGCCTGAGGTCACCTCAGTGGAGGCTGACGGCCCGAGATTTACTGGGATGTTTGGTCTGTTTACTGGGATGTTTGGTCTGTTTACTGGGATGTTTGGTCTGTTTACTGGGAATGATTACTGGGATGATGCAGAAGAGTCCCATTAAACTGAATTTTCAAAAATAAAAGAAAATCAAATATAAAACGTGTCTAAAGGAATCTAAAATGATTTGAAGTGTTCTGGTGATATTTGTATTTCAGAGATTTTTAACATTATGAATAGAAAGATAGTTTTCAGTTTGTTCAGGACTCTTTCCTCACTTTTATATATTTATTTAGATTATATTTAAAAACACACAGAGTATCTATAAAGTGTTTTTCTTGTTGCGTCCTCAGTTGTTTCAGTCTAAACTGGGGTTAAGGTGAAGCTCTGACTCTGGATCTGCTGCATTCCTCAGTCTGCTGTCCACCTGTCACCACCGCCGCCACAATAAAACCACACATCCTGCAACCTCATCATTTTCAAAATAAAAGCCTGTAAACATTCTGGATTCAGTCCATAAACGCAGCAATAAAACAGCTTAAGATTTATGAGCCTCTAAAATTGTTGCCTGAAGCCACATTTGACTGCAGCTTCTCTTCATACAACAACAAGTGAAATGAGCCTCAGTGGAGCTCAGTGACGACGACTTCTACTGGTTTTTAATGTTAGAACAGTATTTATTTTAGAAAAAGAAGATAAATGAAGATTCTGTCACTTTCTGTTCTTTCTCAGGATGTTTCCATCAGAAAATCAATAAATAAAACAAAATTAATATTTTGAAGAACCATCACGGTTCCACATCATGTCTGTGCTTTAATGACTGGAAACTGCTTTATTGGTCCAAGACATTTTATCACCTTAAATCTTTTATTTCATTCTTGTTTTATGTCGAACTTCTTTTAAAGAAAAGATTAAATACAAACTCTGTTTATCTCCACAGTTTGTATTTACATGTGTCAGCAGTTTATGAGGCAGGAGAGAAAAAACAAGATGGAAATAAATGAAAAAGCAGGAAGATTTAAAACTGAAATTTAAAAATTTTACACATTAAAACACCATAAGTCATACACACAATTTTATTTATATGAATTTACTGAACTTACAGGTTCTTACAACAAATACATATATTTTAAAGAAATATTTTTTCTCTTATTTCTCACTTTTAACTGCTGATTGATAATCAGTTCTGTGATGTTCTGTTTTATTCTGTTCTGTTCTATCTGTTGTTTAAGTGGCCCAGATTAAGGTTTGTATGTATAGTATATTTTATCATGATCACACAGAAAATGTCAAAACATTATTAAAATATTTTAAATAAGAATATAATAAAACTATAAAATAGGCAAGTAAATAGTAAATATAAATAAAATAAATAAATAAATAAAACAGCACTGAACAATAAATCACAATCTCATTAAAATCTCAGGAGATGTAATATTTGTTAAGTCTAAAAATCATTTTAAATGAAATATTGATGAGCTGATCATTTTAATATCTTTTTCACTGAAACATGAGAATAATGATGCAAAACTGATCATATCACAAATCATATCACAGTTAAGACCAACTGGAGTTTATAGAAGAAATTTAAAAAATTAAAAGGCTGAGATCAACTCAGTTTACTGAAGTTTCCTCAGTGGGACTTTTATTGTGAAGGTCCGGGTCGGAAGTGTGCGTGTGTGTGTGTGTTGACAGAGTGAAACTCTCAGAGTTTTCTCAGTCATGACTTAACCTGCTGCTCTCATGGACTTTCTGGGTGAGTTTCTCTCGTTTTAAACTCTTTAATTACAAAACAGACAGACAGACAGACAGACAGACAGACAGAGGCAGACGCTCCTCTCCGGTGTGAAACGCGTGCAGCTGTGTTGTGTCTCCGCCTGCAGCTTCTCTCTGATCGAACACGAAATCACCGATAATCTGACCCGCGTTCTTCTCGCGGGATCGAAGCGATCAGTTATCGATTAGCAGTGACGCGGTGGAAGAACTTCTCACGTCGTTTATAGCAACACAACAGAGTAAAAATACTCCACTACACGTGAAACTCCCGCACTGAAAACGTAACTTGAGTAAAAGTATGCGAGTACAAACAGGAAAAAAGTACCTAAAGTATTCAGAGTAAAAAGTATCTGATCAGTCTGTCAGACTGCAACTATTGATTATTGTCATTATTGTCATCAAAGTTTTCAATGATTCGCCAACTATTTCTCTAACTAATCAATCAATTGTTTTGATTGAACCAAACAACTAATTGATTAGTGTAGACGTTGTCAGATTGATCAGTAGTTTAAAAATAAATCCTGTCATGTGAGAACAGGTGGAGGCTCCACCTGTTCTCACATGACAGGATCAATTAATCAATTATTTGTTTTGAATAATTTTTTAAAAGAAAAAAGTCTAAATTCTCTGATTTCAGCTTCTTAATGTGAATATTTTCTGGATTCTTTACTCTCTGACAGGAAACTGAAGATCTGTGAGTTGTTGAGTTCTGACTTTTTATGAACCAAACAACGAACTGATTAGTGGAGAAAATGATCCACAGATTAATTGATAACGTGGAGACACGGACGTCCGATACTTCAGATAATTAAATATTATCAATTAAAACTTGGCCTGCATAAGTAAAACGAGCACACATGAAATAATGTGAACTGTCCCTTTAAAGATGCTGATGCAGTATGTGAGCCCCTCCTCCACCTCTCACCTGGACGAGGTGGCTGCTCAGGTCTTCTTCTTCTTCTTCTTCTGTGGTTTTTGGTGCGGCGTCCGTCCACAGTCACATTCCTTCCAGCTGCGTGCGCTCGGCTGCTCTTCATTATTAACGGATGCTGCGACAGTTAGCCTAAATTGTGGCGCTCCAGCTGTCCCCAGTTCAGCTATAATTAGATCATTGTGTCCCAAATTTACTTAAGATCACTCTGCTTTTGTCTGAGGACGCACCCGACAAGGGGGGGGGGGGTCACTTTTTAAAGGGGCATACCGCTCTTTTCTGTAGTTTTACCATTTATTTACCAAAATAATCAGAATCAGAAATGAACCTGCAGAGGGTTCAGAGCTGCTGCAGACAGAGAATCCATGTCAGCGTGTGTGTGTGTGTGTGTGTGTGTGTGTGTGTGTGCAGCTTTAAAGTTTGTGATGTTGCAGAGAACACTCGTCTCCTCAGGCTGCTGTGTCTCTCTGTCTCTCTCTGTCTCTCTCTGTCTGTCTCTCTCTCTCTGTCTCTCTCGTCTCTCTGTCTGTCTCTCTCTCTCTCTCTCTCTCTGTCTGTCTCTCTCTCTGTCTCTCTCTCTCTCTGTCTGTCTCTCTCTCTGTCTCTCTCTGTCTCGTTGAGGCTGTAGATGTGATTTCTGTCTTTCTGAGCTTAATGAGAGCAGCAGCGTCCTCGTCAGGACGTCACGTTGGACTGATGCAGTCTGCAGCTGGATGACAGACTCTGTCTCTGGATCAAACACACTCTGATCAGTTAGAACAAGTCAGGTGACTTTTTATTTGGCCTCTGCTGTGTGTGTGTGTGTGTGTGTGTGTGTGTGTGTGTGTGTGTTTGTCATAAACATCTTCATAAATATGTCTTTAAAAGCAGCACCTGTAACCACCTGCAACTGATGATCATTTTCATAGTCGAGTATTTTAAATCAATAAGTGGTTCCCAGATGAATTTGAGAAAATGGTGAAAAATTAATCCTGTTGCAGTTTTGTCAGTTGAAAAATGGGTCCAAACATGTGAAAACATGTTTGGTTCATATTCAAATGTCAGAAAATGTTGATCAAAGTCCAACATGACGTCCTCAAATGTTTTGTTTTTGTCCACAACCCAAAAATATTCACATTTAAGAAGCTGAAATCAAAGAATTTGGACTTTTTAAATGAAAGAATTTCTCAGAACGATTAATCAAATAACAATCAATTATTTGATGAATTGTTGCAGCTCTATAAAAAGTAATGAATCTGTAAAAAAGGAAAAATCAGGTCTTAAAACTAATAAAGAATTTCATTAACACAGGTCTTAATTTATTTAGTTTTTCTTCTTTCATCAGCTGATATAAATACTGTAACATCACAATCAATATTCTGTTTAGTTCCATTGAGACTTTTGTTGTAAACGTCACTGTTGCTGCTCTAGAAATAACATTTAATTTAACATTAAACATTTAATTTAAAAAAGAGACATTTCCGTTAAGTTTTAGGTTTTTTTGGCATTTAGTCCCGTTATATTGGAGAAAAGGCCGACGTCTCTACAGCTGATATCTATAAATTAGATGGATAAACAGCACAACAGGCCAGAGAATAAATGTGTTTTTGATTTTGGGGTTAACTGTCCCTTTAAACACAAGAAGTAAAAGAAACATGTCTAATAAATCCTCTTGAACGTTGCTCCAGAAAAGAATCATAAAAGAAGATTAACAAAACATTAAAAGAACACTTAGAGCAGATAAAAGTGCAGACAAAACATTTTTAATCATGTTCCAGAATAAAATCGTTAGAATAATAAATAATCTGAGCTGTTCTCGCTCTGAATGTAAATATTTTCCAAAGATCAGATTAATATTCATGAATTCAGAGGAATGTGAAGTGATGTGAGAGGAGGCGGCCGACACAGAAACACAAAACTGGTTTCATTATGTGAAAGAAATTCTTTGAATATTTGTTGTGAAAGCTGATCTGTGTGTGAGGAGGAGGAGGAGGAGGAAGAGGAGGAAGAGGAGGACTGTCAGTCAGTGAAGTTTAAATCCAACCAAACAAGTTCTCATGAGGATGATGTTCCTGCTGCTGTCGGGACCCTCAGATTCAGACTCTGTCTCTTATTTAACAGACGTTCTCACCGTTCTCTCTCTCTGATGTTCCCTCACTGTTCTGTCCGATGAGCTCGAGTTCTCCTGAAAGACGCCTCGCATCATTTCACACATGACCTCACCTGTACTGATTTTAAAGTTTTATTACAGTAGATCAGAATTATCATGTTAGAAGAAGTTGAGTAAAATATAAATAAAAACAGAACGTAAGGATTTTCAAACTTTTCAACATATTTTAAACTTTTCAACAGCTGAATACAAAGACAATATTTAATATTCAAACTGATCAACTTTATTGTTTTTTGTAAATGCTGTGTTGGGACAGCAGCTTGTTGTCCACATTTTAACAACAGTCAGTCTAACTGTTGTCAGACCACAGCTCACTTTTCCACTTTGCATCAGTCCGTCTCAGATGAGCTCGGGTCCAGAGAAGTCTGCAGTGTCTCTGGATGTTGTTGATATATGTCTTTCTCTTTGCATGGTCGAGTCTTAACTTGCATTTGTAGCTGCAGAGACAAACTGTGTTTACTGACGACGGTTTTCCAAAGTGTTCCTGAGCCCATGTAGTCTCCTTTATACAATGATGTGGGTTTTTAATGCAGTGCTGCCTGAGGGGTCAAAGGTCACAGACAGTCAGTGTGGGTTTTCAGCCTTGTTCCTTACGTGCAGAGATTTCTCTGGATTCTCTGAATCTTTTCATGATATTATAGATTGTAGATGGTGAAATCTATAAATTCCTGCAGTTTTTGTTGACAAATGTTCTTAAACTGTTGGACTGTTGGCAGTTTTTCACAAAGTGGTGAATCTCACCCCATCATGCTGGTGAGTCTTTCCAGGACGCCCGTTTAAAACGAGGGTTTGTCATCATGGACTCATTCAGAAGTTTAAAGAAATGATTCCTCCTCGCCTCTCGCTCCAGTTACTGTCACATACTTTCTGCTATAACAACATGTTATGTACAGTTATAATACCATGACTGAAGAATCTGAAACGTGGTGGAGATAATAGCCCCGCCTTCTTCTGCAAACTGCTGGACCAATGAAATGTAGTCGACCCCCCACTGAACTAAACCGTCTAAAAACACCAGTGAACACATTAACTTCTGCATTTTGGCAAATAGCAAATTTAAGCTCTCAGCAATGCATCATGTGTATTATTCAAATTAGGACTTGACTAGTCTGTTCATCTGTGAACTGTTCAGACGAGACGTCTTTAATAAGTTTGTTCTGTCTGAACAGATAAAACTCAAAGATATTCAGTTTATTATCATATATGACAAAGAGAGTATTTGATGATTTTAATTAAAAATGACAGAAGTTATTAATAAATTATTAAAGAATAGCGGTGTGAGAGTACAGTGATGAGACTGAGCTCGGTCAGGTGTGTCCTGTGAGTCAACAGACAGACAGACGCTCTGACACAAAGACGTCTTTGTCTCCGTCTGCAGCAGATAATCCGTGTTGTGTCGGTGTTTCCGCTGTTGTCAGGTGTGTCGCTCATGAATGAGACTTCAGCACGTGGTGGTTTTTCAACATTCCCAGCATTCCTCCACCACGCTGCCTCCCGGTGACATCACAGTTCATCCTCCCTCCGCCTCCCGTGGCGTCACACCGACCAGCGCGGCGACCGGCCTCTGTGTGTGTTAGAGCTCCGCCCACGTTTCAGGGTCAGATCAGTGAGGTCAGGGTCAAAGGTCAGAATGAGACGGCCACAAACAACTTCAGTTAACTGTTTGACATTTTCTGACAGTTCATGGACTAAAGAACTGATTGATTATTGGAGAAATTCTTGCCAGATTGATCACTTGTTGAAAAATAGGTGCAAACGTGAAAAGAGGTGGAGCAGACGGAGCGTTCTTTACTCTCTGACAAGAAACTGAAGATCTTTGAGTTTGTGGACAAAACAAGACGTTTGAGGACGTCATGTTGGACTCTGATCAACATTTTCTGACATTTTATGAACCAAACAACTGATCGATTAATC
>JAJHUR010139119.1:25066-35066 GCA_027495735.1 Lutjanus campechanus
AATAAAGTGTGAGCACTTGTTTGTTGGTTCTCCATCTTATCACACACCACACACACACACACACACACACACACACACAGTTAATAGCTGGAGCCCCCAGAGTTGTGTCCCACATCAGTCGGCTGAGGGGAAACTTATTTAGTAATTATCCTCTGAGCACAGTGATAAATGTAGCTCCGCAGGAAGAGGAGGAGGAGGAGGAGAAAGAGAAGAAGAGGAGAGAGAGCGAGGCTGCAACTGAGCTGCTGCAGAGAGAGAGAGAGAGAGAGAGAGAGAGAGCAGAGCGTCTGCAGAGGGAGAGGAGGAGAGGAGGAAGACGTGAGAGGAGAAGGAGAGGAGGAAGCAGCACAGAGCGCTCGGAGGATTGATTGAATAAATGCGGTAAAACGTCGGCGCTCTGAGGGAGAGAGAGGGCGGTAGAGCGAGGGCTAGAATTACTGCTGAGTGGAGAGAGAGGGCGGTGGAGAGAGGGAGAAGGGCAGAGATGGGAGAGGAGGGACTGTGAGGAGGAGGAGGAGGAGGAGGAGGAAGGATGCGGTGCTGAGGAGGGAGAGGCAGGTCGGGGGGGATGCCGAGTCAAGGATGTTCGCGGGAAGAAGACGGACGTTTGCAGCTTAACCTCATTGGCTGACAGGTGGCGGCTGCTTCGGCCAATCCCGTCTGACTCTGTGTGTGTGTGTGTGTGTGTCCTCTCCTCAGATGATGGGGAACAGCTGTGATCGAGGTACCGTCTCTTCCTCTTCCTCTCTCTGTTTCTCTTCATGTCATGTGACCGACTTGTCATACCTGGCTTCCTGCGGCATGTTGCCTCAACTTTGTCTCCGCGGTGATGATGCGTTTGGGACCATCATCGCTGCTCTTACCCTGGGGGTGGGGGTGGGGGTTGTGGTGGGGGAGGAGGGGGGGGGTTGTGCATGAAAGTTTGTCCCGGCCGGCTTCCCGCAGCAGCGCGGCGTGCATGCAGCGAGCTCCCTGCAGCTGGAACTTGATCCAGCACTTTGCCAAAGCTGATAAATGCTGACTGCTGCTGCATGCTGCGTTCACTGTGGCTCCGTCACGCCGATGAGCTGGATGTGTTCCTGTTGCAGTCGGCAGCACGTTGATGTGTGTTTTCATACCATTGAAACATCATGTGAAGTCCACGCAGAGCTGATGTGATGTCTCACTTTCTTCATGTTGCCTGAGCTTCGATCTGAAAACTGTTGATGATGCTGCTACCAGCCAGCGTTCAGCAGCCAAAATTGGATTTGAGCTAATCGTTATCTGTGATTTACGCGCTGATAAACTTCACTATGAACACAACTGATCCACTGCTCGCTGGAAGCTGCTTCTTCATTAACTTTAAAGGAGAAATCTGTAATATATTTACTGTAGTTTATCTTAAAATGACCACAACATGTCATCAGAGATTAAAGTTAAACACACTCACTTTGACCAAAACTTGTTTTATTTTGTCTGTTTCATGTTAATTAAAGTTCAGATTAATGCTGAATCTTCTCTGAATGAGTTGGTGAGTCATAAGTAATCGTTGATAATCTTTTAAAGGGAGAAGATGTTTATAACAGTCAGTCAGATCAGTGGGTTTTTGTTTTTTAGGATAACAGGCTGAACTTTACATCAACACACAACTGACAGAGTTATAAACAGCTGATCAGCTGACAGAGGACGACTCACACTCATGTATTATTGTCAAATTATAATTTTGAGCTGGTCTTGTGTTCCTGCAGCCTGTCTGAGCTCCAGACTCACTTTAACCACAGATTGTATATTAAACAGATATTTAATAGACAGTCTGTGGCTTCAACTTGTTCTTTGATATGTTACACACGTTTGGACGCGCAATTGCTACATATTGCTCCTTTAATCCTTCCTATTTAGCAGTAAACATTAAATAACACACAATAATTAATCAAATAATTGATTATTAATTGATTGTTAAATTAATTGCAAACTATTTTGATAACGGATTAATCCAAAGTCCAAATTCTGCTGCACATCAGAAAACAAAGGCTCAGTTTTCTTGGTTACCATAGTGACGAGTCCCCATCTAATATATGATTGGTTGCCTGAGAAAAAAAAAGCAACTGTGACATCATCACCTTTCTAAAAAGATTCAGACGTCGCACAGAAAAAAAACTTTCTCCAGTCACTCTCCTCACTCGCAACACTTAGAGAAAGACGCTGGCGCCTCAAAATAGTTTGAGTTGGACACTGACTTTTACAGGGTGACAGGAAGTGTTTATGCACACACGTCAGGATAACGTTAATTTTCCATTTCTTCATACAGTTTCTTACATTCCTGTGTTTTAAACTTTTGTTTAAAAAGTCTCACCAATCACAAAGCAGCACCACACAAATATATAAAGCCTTCATGTCTCTCAGAGAAATGATGTTTGTAAGTAGCTGCAACAATTAATTGATTAATCCATTATTATCCCATAGGACTGCTAACCAAGCTAACTTGCTAATGGTAGCAGCAGCTAACGGCAACTAACAAATAAATGTGATTCTGGTCGACTGAGACTCGCTGACTGACAGTTCGAGGGCAGATTTACCATTTTCAGCTAAACTTTTGTCAGACACTGATTTTCAGGGACGACCCCACAAACTCGGGGCTAACTCTGCTCCAGAGCAGGGACACGTTCTTATTTAGCTAATTTTATTTTTGACGTTATATTTTGTGTTTGTGGCTGTGGAAGCGCAACCGATTTTGTCCACAAGGAGGCTCCAAAATCAACACATGACGTTCCTTGTAGGTGTGAGGCCTTGTTTATAAAAATGTCTTGAGATCAGCAGCTTAAGCGCCTGATGTTTCCCTCAGGAGCTGCTGGAGACCAAAACAGAGCAAAAAGAAAATGGATTTTGGACTTTTGATGATGATGATGATGATGATGATGATGATGATCTGAGTCTGCTGGATGTGGAAGTCAGAAGCTGTTTGCTAACGTGTTACATCAGTGACGATGGATGTTATGTCTGATAATATGTCAGATGATGATACGTGTCGAGAAAATCAGTTAATTCAAGTTTCAGGAGGTCCAGACGTCCGTCAGCAGCTGCATGAGACTTAAATCCTGTGAAATAAACCGGCTGGTTCTCAGGAGATCCTCGCCTCAGCCTCCTGCCGTAGATGAGGAGTTATTTTGAGCTTCCTGTCTGCTGAGGCGCCGTCAGGAGCGTCCCTGCAGCTGCTAACAGACTCGTAGGTGGTTGGAGATCTGGTCAGAGAGCCGCTCAGGCCTCCAGAGACCAAACTGCAGCCAGCGCAGACTGGACGGCTGCTGTTGAGTTAGCTGGAGGGGAAGGAAGAGCCTCTAAAATTATCTCAAGATCAATGAAGCTGGAGGGGAGCCAGGTCTGAGGACATGAACCGGGACCAGGACCAGGACCAGCCACTGGGTGGATGTGAGACATCCAGACGTTTGTGTCTTTGTGTGTTTGGCAGTTTGACTCTTGAAATGAAGAAGCAGGGCAGAGGGCTGCTGCTGATGAACCCGTCTGTCTGTCCCGCTGTCCTTGACACACTTCTCTGTAAACAGACATACAGATGGACAGACAGACAGACGGACAGACGGACAGACGGACAGACAGACAGACAGACAGACGGACAGACGGACAGACAGACAGACAGACAGACAGACAGACAGACATGAAGGGACATGTGATCCAGATGCAACAGTCTGTATGTGAACTGCTTTTAAAGTCACAGAGGAACAAACTGCATCAGACTGCAGTGATGCTGATCAATATAAATATATATATATACAATATATCAAGATATTCTGTGATGATGATTTTCTTGACAATATTTAAAAATTCTGACAAATATTTTGCATTGTTCCTTTAGTTCCTCCAGTGGTTTATTGTCAGAATATTGACGTTATTGTGATAAATCATAATGATAAATGACAGAAGATACGATACGGTGCACCCTCAGACTGCAGCTCATGTCTTTATTGAACATGACGTGTGTTGTCGCCTCAGCCTGACCTCCGTCCTCTGACCTCTGACCTCCGTCCTCTGACCTCTGACCTCTGTCCGCTGTCCTCGCCGCCGGCGTCACGTGTTTCACCCTCGTCAGGAGTCTCACCCGACTGTGGTGCGTCAGCTTCGTCCTGGTCACCCTCCGCCTGCCTCCGGGGACAGGACTGTCCTCTGTCCTCAGAGACGAGGCAGGTGTTCGATGTCTCAAACAGCTGAGAGCAAGTTTGAGTTCTCGGGGGGGGGGCTCCGCTGCAAACGAGAGGGGTGCGCTGGATTTATAACACAGGACGGAACAAGAGCGTCATTACTGATTATTTTCATTGTCCATTGATCTATCGATTATTTTCTCTTTCATTTCATTTAATCCTGTCACAACTTTGTCACTTCAAAGTCAAGACTTTCCTATAATGATTATTTTCATTATTGATTAATCTGCTGATCACTTTCCTGATCATTTGATCAGTTGTTTGATCCATAAAATATCAGATAATGTTGAAAAATGTGGATCAGTGTTTCTCACAGTCCGAGATGACGTCCAGACAGAAACCAGAACTTTAAGAAAATTTAAGCATTTCCTTAAAAAAATGACTCAGACTGAATCAATTATCAAAATAGTTGGCAATGATAATAATTGATGAATAATTGATTATTCGATTAATCTTTGCAGCTCTAATTGTGAAATTGAAAGCAGCACTTTAACTGGTGTGAGGAACTTAATTATTATTTTCTTCACAAACAAACAAACAGGCTTGAAGCTGCATAAAACCTGACGTCAGTCGACCAGATGAAAGATGATAAAAGACGATCATAACTCCGATCAATCACTCTGCCTAAATCAAACTGATCCGACCAATGAGAACAGCAAGTATCAGCCAATCAGAGGCCGGTCGTGACCTCTGTGGCCCTCGTCGAGTCCTTAACCACATAAACACACATCAGACGAGTCGTTTGTTAAAAAGGTTAAAGTTCATCCAGTCAAACTCTTCAGCTGTCTGTCGTCTGTCCTCCACCGTGTCTGTATGTCATCACCATGTCCTCCATCCGTCCGGCTCAGAGGCTGATGAAGATGATGATGATGATGATGATGATTTCACAGAGGAGGAAGAGGCGGTTCTGGTTGGTCTGACTGTCTCTGTGTCTCTCGTTTGTCTCTGCAGAAGTGTCTTCGGAGCGATCTCCGAGGAGGAGGAGCATCTCCGGTCTGAGTTCAGAGAAGAGCGTCGCCGTCGACAATCCCAACTCGTCGCCTTTTAAAGTGCCGGTGAGTCACGGACGAGTTTCTGCAGGAAACTCACAAAACACACAATGTTTTCAAATTCAGATTTTAAGACAGACAGCATGATTCTACAGAAACAGACAATAAATGAATGAATGAGAAAATTAAATTAAATTAATATCTGATGTCTGTAAAGGAAGAAGCAACAAACTTTTATTAAATTCCTTCAGAGTTACAGGTTACAGGTGAGTTCCATATGAAATAACCAACATTATTTAACATCTAACGGTTCTTTCTGTTCACTTTATCAGACAGAAACGGATCAAAGCAGACTGACAGAACGTCTTTTTCTTTGTTCCACACTGATGTGAAGATACAAAAATACCTGCATGTGACTCCAGAGATGAAATAACTTCATGTCATTACCACTTCAAGTTTTAAGTCAAAATGAACACTGATCAGATTATTGATTAAATTAAAATGCATCAGTTCATTAGATGAGGTGGAAATTTGTCAAATTTAAAAAATATGCTGCTATTATTATTATTATTATTATTATTATTATTATTATTATTATTATTATTATTATTATTATGTGATTCATGTGTCTGTTTTTCAGGATTATGATTAAATAAAATATTTAAATATTAATGAAACAAGTTTTTTATATGTTTTTGAGGTAAATTCATTGTTATATTAAGTTAATAATAAGATAGATTAATGTTTGGGTGCAGCTCTGTGTAATGTCCATGTGTAGAAGTTCATCTGACCACAGAAAGTTTCTCTGTTTTTAAATTAAAGGGCCGGTTTGCAGGAAGTGAGGTTAACGTGTTGTCAGTTTGGTTTTGAGACGTTTGAACGTTCAGCAGTTCGTCCGCTCTGTGTTCAGTCTGAAGTCACAAACCATGTGACCTGTTGCTCATCAGCTGTGAGCTTCCACCTGCCTTTTCTCTGCAGTCTGTCAGCACCTCAGTGTCAAAGTCAGAATCTCCTGGTGTCAGTCGATGACAGAAGGAGACGAGCTTCTTCGACAGCAGCTGGATGAGCGTCTGTAGTTTTTTTTATAAGCCTCCTGTTAGTAACAGACGGTTTACAGACACAAACACTGTCTGTGCGTCCACGCTGAATTAGATTTGAACCCAATTAAAGCGACTCTGTCTGTATAAATCATCGTGCAAATGTCTTCATGTGATTATCAGCAGACTCAGAAAGCACGTAACCTGATTAACACATGATTGGATCATCAGCTCAGACTGTACCTGAGTGATTACTGCAGGTAATCAGAGTACTGCAGCAGCTCTCATTATGTGACAAACATCAATAAGTGAGTCTGGGCTCCTCTATATTTAGCCGACGTCTCTCTGCTGCTTCCCACCGAACACTTTTCATCTCCGGCTGTCAGGAGTCCAAACGTGTTGTGGTGATATTTAACGAACAGCTTTCAGAGGTCATCAACACAAACATGTGAACCATCTGCTGCAGGAGCGCGCACACACACACACACACACACACACACACACACACGGAGAGTGTGACAGAGCTGAAAAAAGAAATAAGGAGACTCAGACGAAAAGCTGCAAACTGATTCACAATCCAATCATGAACCTTTTAGTAAATATGTCAGAAAGTTGCAGAAGAGCTTCTGCAGACGTCTGACTCACAATATAACATTAATTTGACCTTCATCAGGCAAACAGTCAAGGAGGAGTCATCTCGCATTTCCTGCATGCATGTCTCAAAAAATAAAAATATATAAAATGTTTAGAATGTTACTTTCCCAAATTCTGCAGGTTACATTTGTAACGTCTGTCAGGATACGTTTTCACTGTAAGTTAAGAACAGCACAGATGAATAAACACCCAAAAACTCAGTGTGATGAATAAGAACAACTTCCAAACGTTCACTTTTCTTTTAGTGTAAAGAAGCACAACTACGTTCTGATGTGAAATGTGTTCAAATGTTGACACATAATGAGCCACTGACAAATAAAGATGGCTGCCGTGTCTCCTGCTCCTCCCACTGCACAAAAATCCAAAATATCAGATATGAGTGCTGCCATCTTGTTTCAGTGACGTTATTTGGAGCCAGTCTGTGTCGTCGACTCAGTCATGAGCAGCTGTCAATCATGATGCCTAACCCCCCCTTTATATCCTCTGATAACTAATTAAACCCAAACTGATGAAAGAAATGAACCCTGACGACGGCACCGGGCCGATGTTGTAAATCAGAAGTGCGAGTTGTTTTTGTTGAAGCTTCACAGCAGCTCTCAGGTCGTCTTCTCAGTATTTTTAGCTCCAGTCAAACTTCACAGCATCTCTTCATACAGTAAATACAGACAGAGTGCATGCTGGGAGCTGGTGCAGCCTACAAGTCAGAGGTAAAGTGAAGGCAGGATCGTAAACGCGTCCAGCCATCAGTCGTCTGCTCCAAACTCTGAGTCAGTATCACAACGTTCAGTCGTCCAGGGAGACCAGTGATCAGGATCAATAGCTGTGATCAGCTTCAGTGTTGGACGGATCTTAATTCTGATGCGTTAATGGGAGCCAATGAGCCAGAAGAGAGTTTGTGGGGGAGGACAGGAGGGTGAGGAGGGTGAGGAGGAGGAGACGGAGGAGACGGAGATGTGTTTGAGGATATTAATATCTCAGGAAACGAGGCCGCTCACTTCCTCTCCTCTGCACAGGCCTTCGATTGTCACCGAGCATCTGATAGGTGAAGAGCAGTGTGATCCAAATCTGCTGAGTCATGTGACCATGCGGTCATGTGACCGTGCAGTCATGTGACCGTGCAGCACTGTCTGCTCACACTGATGAACTCTAGTGTGTGACGTCATGTTCGTCCATGTGTCTGAGGGGTGAGTCATCCTCGACTGTCGGGGTTTGACCCGAGGGAGGCGCTCCGGTCCACACTAATGTCCCGGTCGCCACGGCAACAGCAGCATCAGTACCTGCAGTCATCAGTCCTGAGTGGAGCTAAAAGTCTCTAATAAAGAGTTTCTTTACACAAACTGCTGATGAGAGAACATCAGCAGTTTGTCTACAGCGATCGATTGATGAATTAATCTGTGATGTCATCATGTGTCTTATTTTGTCCAAACAACTGTCACAACCCCCCCCAAAATATTAAATTAATTAAATTACATTTTCAACTGACCAGAGCTGCAATGATTGATTGATTATTAATCAACTTTTAAATGAACCTCAGATATTTTGGTAATCAAGTAATCATTTTAATTAATTTTTAAGTTAAAATAAAGTCCAGATTCTCTGATTTCAGATTCTTAAATGTGAATATTTTCTAATATGGATGGATGGATGATGGATGGATGGATGGATGGATGGATGGATGGTTGGATGGTTGGATGGATGGATGAATGATGGATGGATGGTTGGATGGATGGATGGATCTATCTACTCATGGCTGAGAGGCCCGGCTGGTGACAGGATGTTCGGGGTGTTACTGGATGTAAACTTGAACTCTTTTTATCTTTCAGGGGTTTTTCAGTAAACGTCTCAAAGGCTCCATCAAGAGGACGAAGAGTCAAACCAAACTGGACAGAAACACGAGCTTCAGGCTGCCCTCGCTCCGCCCTGCTGATGCTGACAGGTAAGGATCCATCAGTGGAGGAGATGATTGACACACACTCGGTTTGCTGGATCACAGTCTGGTTTTAGGAGACGACTGATTGGACCCCAGTCTGGGTCAGCTGGAGGTGACGGTGAGGCGTTCAATGACCCGTTCACTGCTTGTCGATATTACTAAGACTTTTTTTTACACGTTAAGGTTGAATGAATGGAATAAAGATCCTCCTGACCTCACCTGGACGTCAGTAGTTCTTGGTCCGTTTTCTGGTCTTTTTTCAGTGAGAGCTGGTGTTCTTGCAGGATTTTGAGGGTTTTCTTGCAGCGTGACTCTAATTAAACTCTGCTGATCATCCATGATGTTCTCAGTTGTTCAGTTTTTGCTTCTTGGTGGCCGTCAGGGCTATAAAGTGGTTGTTATTTAATGTTGGTTCTCATACGATCGGTTCCCACCAGAACGAGTCTCAACACAGATTAACGGGCCTCATTTTGGTGCCACATGACAGAGCTGTTGACTGAAATCTGGTGCAGACGCTGCACTAATGGAGTCTCTGTGTTAATGAGAGTATTTCTGTCATCTATCATGTAGATATACCTGCTGTGTTTCATCATCCAACCAATGTTTGCTGAGATGTAAGCTAGCTTTAGCCTCAGTCTGTTAGCATGAATGTTATATCATGTACGCAGCTGTTAGCTAACTTTACATATTGTTTTCAAATGTTTCAAAACATGTCAGATGGAAACATTAAAACATCAGCTGCAGACAAACTCCAGTCAAGTTAGCATTAGCTTAGCTACACATATGAACTCTGCTTGTGAGTCATTATTTCTGCCGTCGTCAGCGAGAAATGAGAAGCTGCTTTTGTTGAACTTCTCTCAGGAATCACAAACCAGAACACAGAACAATTATTCCCAGTTTCAAAGTTGAATCTGCCGCCGTTAACATCCATAAACTGTATGAATGCAGTGCGAGAATGGAAGAGTTGGCGGGCGTAGCAACAGTAACTAAGGAGGGCGGGGCTTAGCGAAGGATCAACACCAAGAGATTTAATGCTTTTATTGCAGACAAAACTCATACAGTCGTGTTACCGCCATGTTTCTGTACGCTGTGGAGCTGCTGATGCTGCTGCTCTCATATCAAACTTAATTTCCTGTTCTGCTTCAGTTCCTGCTGCTCCCACTGTTTCCTCCACTAATCAACATCAACATCTGTCTGTCC
>JAJHUR010139122.1:1673-15517 GCA_027495735.1 Lutjanus campechanus
TCTTTGGTTCGGAGAAACCGCGTCAGAGTGAGTGTTCTTTTCTTTGGTCGAGGAAAACCGCGTCGGAGTGAACACTCTGTTATTAGCTCCAGCTATGTTTATTTTTCTGTTACATGTGCTCAGTCGAGCTGAGAGGAGCTCTCGCGAGCGAAACAGAATTTTTTTTTTTTTTAACAATCTTTATTGTACATTTTGTAAACATAACAACAGTGGAAATTATTACATAAGATCATAAAACACAGATCCACAAAAGACGATGCCAGGGGTTACAAATAAATTGCAATATAAATAAATAAAAAGAAGATATGCAATAAAATTGTACAAAGAGTAAATTAACATTACAAAAGAATTTTAAATTTGGAGCACATACTTAGGGTTTTCATAGCTTTTCTGTTACATGAGGTGTGTAAAGTCCTGATGTAGGATTCTGCTTCCTTTTTAAAAGTACAAAAAGAGGGTTTGGTTTTTAGCACCTTACATTTATGGATGTAGAACTTGGCCAACAATATGATGAGATTACATAAAAAAAACTCATTTTCTAGTTCTTTCTTATAACTTGTAATTCCAAACAGTGCATCCTTGAAGCAAAGTACAAAAGCATCATAGATATAGTCCAGTATAAAGCGACAGATGCCTTGCCACAATCTCCGAGTGTGTTCGCAAGTCCAAAACAAATGGTAGACAGTCTCTGGGTGCACGTTACAAAATGTGCACATGGTGTCAATGTCCTTCTTGAATCTGACTAAAAATGACTTGACAGGATAACAACGGTGAATGAGCTTAAAGGTAATCTCTTTAACTTTGTTAACCAGTAAATATTTATTAGGAAGAGACCATATTTTTTCCCAACATAAGCCCTGAACAACCTTGTTCCAAGTTGATATTACATATGGGACTGAAACACAGTCAGTCAGGAATAATGTTCGGATTCTTTTGTTATTTTTACAGGAAGCTGGGAAAAAACACAGTTTTCCTATATGTGTGTCAACTGGGTCAAGCAAAGGTGTTATAGCAGAGGTTGAAGAGGCACAATCTTTATATAGCATGATAACTCCAGATGGAACAGCATCGAAGACCACAGCAAATTGTTTAGGGCTCACAGGAATCTTATAATGACAAAGAAATTCTTGGTAATTAAAAAGTTTTCCCTCCTTGTTGAAAAGTTGACTAACCAACACAATGCCATTTTTGAACCAGTTGTCAAAGAATAAAGATTTTCTTTTACAGCACATATCCATGTTGTTCCATATAAAATATCTGTTTGGAGAAAAATTATGTTTATAAATAAGGGACCATGCCAGAAGTGTTTGCTTATGAAAATTTGAGAGAGAGACAGGAATCCAATCAATGTTATAATTACAGAGTAGAATGAACTTCAGGCCACCCAAATAAGAAAACATGTGATGGGAAATAAAATTCCACACAGAGGTAGGGTCTCTTAAATGCTGTCTAATCCAGTTGACCTTGAATGTATTGTTAAGTGTGCTGAAGTCAAGGAAGTTAAGGCCACCACTATTATAGTTGTTCATTAAGACTGACTTTTTTATATAATGAGTTTTGTTCTTCCAAATAAAGTTACAGAGCAATTGGTCAATTTCTTTACTAATTTTTTTATCAACATCCAAGGCAATAGCAGCATAGGTAAGCCTTGATATACCTTCTGCTTTAGAAAGTAATGTTCTGCCCTTTAAGGATAGATCCCTTTGAAGCCACTGATTAAGTTTTTTTCTGGCTTTTTCTATAATTGGGAGAAAGTTTAAATCACATCTATCTTTCTGGTTTTTTGTTATGATTATGCCCAGGTAGGACACTCTCTCCTTAATTGGAATGTTGCAAATGGAGGGTAATTCACATTTCTTGACTGCCATTAGTTCACATTTATTTACATTTAAATGGAGACCTGAAGCCTTAGAAAAGACCCGAATTAAGTCAAGAGCAAGAGAAATTTGAGAGGCGTCCTTTACGAAAAGGGTAGTATCATCCGCTAGCTGGCTGATAATGATTTCCCGATCTATAACTGACATACCTTTCAAACTACTAGCTTTGATATGATTTGCTAATAATTGGGTGGAAAGCAAGAATAAATAAGGGCTAATAGGGCAGCCTTGACGTATGCCACGTTTCAGTTCAAATCTGGGGGATGTGCCATTTTTCAATTTAATTGAGCTATTTCCGTTTGTGTATAATGTTTTAATTGTTCTGCAGAAAAAGTTGCCAAAACCAAATTTGTTAAGTGTTTTAAGGATAAATTTGTGTTCAATTGAGTCAAAGGCTTTGTAAAAGTCGAGGAAGAGAATGAAGCTTTCATTGTTAATCAAGTCTGGGTAATCTAAAATATCAAGTACAAGGCGAATATTGTTGGAAATATGCCTATTCCTCATAAATCCAGTCTGCGTCTCATCTATAATATTATCCAAAACATTTTTAATGCGCTTAGCAAAAGTAATAGCCAAAATTTTGTAGTCATTATTTAGAAGACTAATCGGGCGCCAATTATCAATAAGTAACAAGTCTTTCTTAGGTTTGGGGATAAGGGTTATTAAGCCCTGTGTTAGAGTCGGAGGGAGGACTCCTTTGTTAATACTTTCACTAAATACTTCTAATAAGAATGGAGCCAATTCTTCTGAGAAAGATTTATAAAATTCAGACGTGAGTCCGTCCACTCCAGGAGATTTATTGTTTTTTAAGCTATTAATTGAATCTACAATTTCTTTGAGTGAGATTGGACGATCACAGAATTCTTGGTCAGCAGAACTGATTGACTTAGTTTCGGTTAAAGTATTCAAAAATGAGACAGTACTATCCTCACAATATTGGGAACTATATAGATTTTTATAAAAGTTGGAACAAAAGTTTGCTATCTGGATTGCATCATCACATATTGTGTTCTCTATTTTAAGTTGATGAATGGTATTATTCTTTGATTGGGATTTTTCTAATCTAAAGAAATACGCCGAATTCTGTTCGCCTTTTTCCATCCATTGCCTCCTCGACCTCACAAACGCTCCTTCAGCTTTACACTGATAGAGTTTGTCTAGTTTATTTTGATATTCCAGCAGTGTTTCTTTTTCTTCAGATGACAACTTATCAGGACTCAAAGAGGATAAGGCAGTTATTGTAGAAATTGTTTTTTGTTCCTCACATCGTTTATTTTTAGCCAGGTTACTACAATACATCCTAAAGAATTTTCCAACTTCAAATTTAAGAAGTTCCCATTTACTGCCATATTCTCCTTCAGCCTGGGCCTCACTCCAAAAGGTTTGTATTAGCTCTTTAACCTTGAGTTTGACTATTTCATGACATAAAACAGAACTATTAAGTTTCCAATATGAATTCTGTGAATAGTTAACAGTGGAGGGAAGTAAGTGAATGTGGATTTGGATAGCCTTGTGATCAGTTAATGGGGTGGGAAGAATGTTAACATTTGTACAGTCTTTAAGAGTATTCGAGATTAACCAATAGTCTATTCTGGATTGTTTAGACCTTGACCTGTTGGACCAAGTAAAGATTCTGTCATGTGGATATTTGTCTCTCCAGATATCTATTAAATCAAACCTTTGCATTAGTAATTTTAAATTTGTGTTGGCTCTTGTCGGGGGTCTTGATGGCCATCTGTCAATTGTGTTGTCTAATGTAATATTAAAGTCTCCTCCTATAAGTAGACAAGCATTTGGAAATCTGGCCAGCCAGTAGAGAATCCTTTTTTCCACATCATTAATCAGAGTATTGTTATCGGAGATTGTGTTATATCCGTAAATGTTAATAATGATTAAATTAGTGCTGCAAGTGTCAACAACCTGACAGATATAATGACCATTCTTATCACAGTCTGTATGTAATATAGTCCCTGTAAAATTATTTTTTAAAGTACAAACCCCAGCAGAACGTTGCGAAGCATGTGAAAAAAAAACCTCATTTCCCCACTGAGACCTCCAAAAATGTATGTCATCATTAATAGTGTGTGTCTCCTGAAAAAGACATAAATCAGTTTTGCATTGTTTTACAAATAAAAATAAAGCTTTTCGCTTCAAATTATCCCTTAAACCCCTGGCATTGAGAGAAACTAAAGATAACGACAAACTTGAATCAAAAGATGAACTTGAAAATGACAACCACACAGATTTTCCTTAAAACTATATGGTGGAATGATACGAGAACAGCATCGTATTAAAGCATAGAAAAAACTGCAAAAAACAGCTTAGGCACAGCCGTCAAACTCTTTTAACATATAGAACAAATGTGCAACATCGTGCAGGTTAATTAAGTCAAACCAGTCATGCACCTTAATTTAGACTGGGAGAGGAATCTCTTTTTTATCAATGAAAGCACGACCACCTACAAAGTAGGCAGCCTTCCCAGCTTTGCGAGCTTTGCACACAAGTGGCCACAGCTTCATCCTAGACTCTCTGTCGGCTTTGCAGAGATCCTCTGCGAAGCGCAGGCCGTTGTCTTGAAGGTAGGATGATTTCTTAGCTGCAGCCCAGACAGCAGCTCTGTGTACACGGGAGGAGAACTGCAGGATGATGCCTCTGGAGCCGTTTGGTTTCTTTACTCCAACGCGGTGTACAGTGTCTATCACATCCGGGAGACGTTCAGCATCCGACGGCAGCAGCACCTGACAGATGCGGATTACTTCTTTCCGTACATCTTTGTCTTCCACACGCTCGGTTACGCCATGTAGTTTAAGGTTCCACCTCCTCGAATATCTTTCCATCTCGGTGATGCGTGTCTCCAGCATGTTTACATGTTTCTTTTCTTCCTCAAGAGAAAGCTCGAGTTTGGATACTTTCCCCTTCACTTCACTCACTTGCTTGCAGACATTCTCCATTTCTTCCCTCAACCCCGTGATTTGAGCAGTATTATTCTGGACCAAGGTTTTCAGTTCATCTGATCTTGCGTTGATTAACTTTGACAGAGTAGCAACAATGTCAGTGTTAGCCATTTCAGGTTTACCTTTCTTGGCCGGAGGTTTCTCTGGGGTGACAGGCAGAGACGGAAAGTCTTCCTCACTCATCATAGAGAATCTCAGGGTGTCTTCACTGGCGGAGTAGTCATGGCAGTTATCAATGAGTGCATTAGACGCACCGGCGGCGGTAACATCTTCCAACTTTTTCACTGCGTTTTTCCTCTTCCCGCTGGAGTTCGACATAACTTGTTGAGGTTACCTCAGAAGTTTAAAGTAACGGCTAATTGACAAAGACGAATCAATACTGTATCCAAAAAGTATGTTTTAGGCTGTACAAAAGCCGTCCTCACATGCTAATATCCAGTTTGATAGCTGCACTCGAAGTCACGAGCGTTCACAGCGCCATCTTGGTCCAAGCTCCTCATCGCCCAGCCCTAGTGGCGCCCAACGTACACGTCGCGTGACGTCATTCCATTCACTCAGGTCCTACTCACAACATAAAAATAAATTCATGCAAGTTTAGTAAGGAAATAGGCCTGCACACATAAGTTACCCTAATTGAAAAACATATAGACCCAGTTAGATGGGGCTTCGAAAATTTACTACCTCGTCAGATGACGTTTACTACTTTTTACTACTTTTTACTGGCCTTAATTTGGCATAATTTAATTTACTACCTTTTACTACCTTTTACAACCCCGCGGCAACCCTGTTTATGTCCTAAAATTCAAACAACCCCTTTAAAATACTGCTGAAACATGTGTTGTATCCCATGTAAATAGCTGTAGCAGTTGGAAAAGTCACTAAGGTGAAATGTTGGTTCTTCCTAGCAAATCTAGGTCAATGTCAGACTTCACAGTATCTAGTTTTATCTTAAGTGAAATGAAAATAAAGTACGTTATAATTTTACTTTTTCAAAATGAGAATGTTGGCATATTTAACAGAAACCCTATTCAGCATAAAAATAAATTAAAAAAAAAATCTGTTTAAGTACTTCTCTCCAAACTTCTCAATGAGGTGCGACACCAGGATACGGACGAGGAGACATCTCTGATATATTCAGTTTTGTTTCAAAATTTTGGCTTTGATTAATTACCCAGCCTAGTGTTGATTAAAAAAAGTGACACCCAAGTCTTAAAAGTAGAACTTACAAACTGTGGAATGATGTGTATTGTCTGAATCAGCTGATTCCCTGGTACCACAGCTGCTGCTTGTTCCTCCATGAGGGGTGGCCGTGTGTCAGGTGCTGCTTGTTCCTCAATGGGGGTTGGAGGTGTGGCAGTTGATGTGACATCACAGCTTGTAGGTGGGATAGCAGGTGCAACAGCAGGTTCAACCTATGCAGAAAATCCAGGTTAATATAATAAATAGTTGCAGCCACCTGGAATGTAAACTCCTGGATGGATAGTGAACAATGTGATAGATGGGGTGGGGGTCAATATATAAATCTATGCATGTTTTTCCACACTAGACTAGTGGACTGCATACAGTATGCATGGTGTGGCAGATGTGTACTGGCTGGCATTCTCACTACCCAAGGATTTATACTGTAGCTAACACAGGGCAGTATATGAGGCTAACTAACAGCTCCGCCAAGCTGAGCTGCCCCTATTGATGTTGCGGTTAGGAAGCCAGATTGGGGACCCGCGTTCAAGACCAGTAGGGTGCGCTCTCCACCATTCATTACAATACACAAAACCGCTCAGAAACTCTTCACTCAAGTGTCCTGTTTTTAGGTGTAAAAGGTGTGCTTTTTTAAAAAGTTTGCTTTCTTGGACCATGCAGGTGTCTTTGAAAAAGTGAATTCAAAAACATAACTGTGGCAGTGACGAAGTCTGTATATGGAGCATGTAGACATTAAGTGATTAAACAAAAAATACTTACAGTACAACTTATCACATTTCAGTAGTCATTTAAATAACATCCCAGTAGTCCAATAATGTCATCCAATCCCAGAAGTCCAGTAGTTCTTGTCATCTCGGTAGTCAAATACTGATCATCCTCATGCAATGGACACTTTATGCAGCATGTATAGCTAATAACTAAACTAATATGGGAGACAATGTCAAGCTAGGCCTTTTCAACATATAAAAACCTGTCAAAATACTATTTACAAGTGCCATACATACACACAAACACACACACACCTGGTGGCAGTCAGCTGATTATCTAAAAAAGTCTATACCGCAGGGATATATATAAACTAGGGCTGTCAAAATAAACGCGTTAACGCGGATTAATCCATCATCATGATTAATCTGATTAAAAATTTTAACGCAATTAACGCATCTGCAGCGCAGAATGACTCAAAGTCCCTGAAACGTCTCGGCAACGCATTTCGAGCAGTTTGTCCAAGTAGACTTACCGTCGCGGATGCCGCCGCACATGCACAAATGGGTAGTTGATCTGGTGGCGGCATATATTCATATATAGGCCTATGTATAATAAAGGCTAGATGTCTTCAGGCGGAGTCTCTAACGGCATCACCGGGTGGCCATCTTACCCCAGGCGAGCTCTCTGGCGGAGTCTGTGGTATGTGAATGAAGGTGAGTGATCTGCACAAACATAAATACTCGTATCTTGCTGAAATCTTGACGGATTTACAAACGGTTTGGTTTCTTACAAACGTTATTAACGTGGCTACAAACTGTTTGAAAATCGGTAGAAAATTGAGCAAGTTATGGTTATTTTAAAAAGTATGCACCACTACAACACAATGTTATGGGTGAGCCAGCTGACTAAGATGACCGCCAGTGCGGACGTGTGACTCCATTAGCCGGCAGCGCGGACGAGACATCTAGCCTTTATTATACATATATGTATATATTCCCTTCTTTCTTGAGTCTGTTTGCTCATGCAAAATGAAACGCGATTAATATAGATTAAAAATGAATGATATTTAATCGTGATTAATCGAAATTAATCCACAGTAACCCTGTGATTAATCTGATTAAAAATTTTAATCGTTTCACAGCACTAATATAAACTGTCATCATCCTCTTTGTACGACTTGGCTGCATGGAGGGGATGGTGATCAAGCAGCTCTCTCACATCTACAGCTGCCAAAACTTGAGTGGGAATCACACTGTATGCAAATAAATGCCTATCAAACCATTGTGTTTCCCACTTCTTTACAACAAGCTTTATTGTTGGTGTGTGTGACATTTGCTCCAGTAGTAAAACTGATTGTATGAGACCAAACTGAGGCTCACCATATGGATCATAGGACAGGAATACAGTCATACCTGCTCTATATTCAGTTCCCTTAAATGTAACCCAGGCTGGCACATACAATTCACTAAAAAGGGGAATACGGTCTAGACCACTCTGGATCTCTTTAAATCCCTCAATGTTGGCCAGAAATGTACTGTGCCCTGGACCAACTTCTGTATTGTGGCACAACACAGTTCCACACAGGAAATTGTAGCACTGCATCATCTGATGGCGAAATGCCATGGTTTTACAAATGTTTTTGAAGTTGCAAGTTACATGGCTAACCTGTTTGAAAAATGCATGTCGAGCTTCAAATCTCATTGCCCAGAACTGCTTCAGTGGTCCAAGTTTTTGAATTACTCCTGGGTAATGGAGCATGAAGTGGTGCTTTGGCCGTAAATGTAGGTGAGGATAGAGCTCCAGGAAGAGGGAGTGATGCTCTTCAATGATTTTGCCTAAGTACAGCATTGCTGCTACAGTAAGCGAAGGAGAAAAGATGAACTCCATACACAAAAGTAGGAGGAGTAGAAGTTCCCAATGCTTGTTATCCACGGGGATAAGGTCACCGATCATTGTCGGCAGTAACCTCAGTAGGCACCACATTTGAGATGCTGACTGCCGCATGGAGCCTTCAGGGTTTCTAAGATCACTCTTGCTTATGACAGAAGGTTTGTTACCCTTATCACAAAATCCATAGTCAAAGCTTGTTATTCTGTAATTGAGCTTTTCTAGTGTGAGATGCTTTTGCTCAATTAGCGAATTTAACACAAGTTTGACTTCATAGGGCCCCACCCCTTCCAGTGCATCATGCATGATGTCAACTGCCACATTGTCTGATACATGATAAAAAGACAAGTTGTTCAAGACACTGTCTCTTTTCAGGCCTGTCTGGGAGGAGTCGGCTGTAAGCAAATCTGCCTCATAGCTATTGCGATCACGCAATAGTGCTGGATCTTCCAGTGTCAGAGACCGCACCACCCCTTTATCTGCTTTGCAGAACCGACACACATAATTTCCACTGAAGCTTTCAATGTAGCCAAGAACGCCATGCAAGCCCAGATTATCTCCAACTACCTGGACCACCGTGAACTTGACAACACCTTGATAGTTGGGGGTATTAACAAGGATGCCATCACTCTCTAGACACCTGATCTCTTCCACTATAGGGCGCAGGATTGCATTAAGGCCATAGGTCACTACGTCATTGGATTTGTACACTGCTAAAAGGAACTGTGACTGCAAACTTGATAGCAGGTCTGGTGGTAAGCTCTTCAAGATGAAATAAATAAGTCCTAACTTGTGAATCCCAGTCTTTGAACCAAGCGGATTTACTATCTCACAATCATCTTGGTAAATCACAAGTGGGATTGAAACCTCTTTCTGGAACAATGGATGCATTTTGCAAAATTCCCCATCAAAAATATCCTGAATTACATCACCCTCTCTGCGCTGCCATTCCAGCATGGCCTGTAAAATCCCGGGAATTTCAAGAATCTTGGTCAAAAGGCTCTTTAATGGAATACGGTGATATGAATCAGGGATTCCAACTTGCCGGACAATGCCAGTGGCAGAGGCTGTTGGCTGGACATAGGAAACCCCAGACAAAAGCTCCTCAACTGGCTGAATGAAGTTTCCAGATTTAGCAAAATACTGCATCTGTTTATAATCTGTCTCCATTCCTTTGAAAGGCTCAGCTGCTTCTGAGAACTCCACCTCAAGTTCTTCTACTTTTTGGCTTTGATCAAGACCAAACTGACGAAATAAAGACATAGTCTTTGATTGCAGTCTGCTGACAATATCGCTAATTAAACTGGAGGTATGCTGAACAACAAAGTTTAAGCCTGAGTATGTCATAGAAGATTTGGATCTAAGGTGGGCTAAAAAGAGGGCCACCCGGTTGGTAATGCCCTCTGGCTCTAGTTCATCCCAATCCTTCTCAACTTCCTCATCTCCCTGTGCTGGCTCCATTTCAGCATTCAACATTTCAACATTCTGTACATCAACAGGTGGGGCTGGACCTTCAAGGGGGTCATCAAGAGCATTTCCAGCTTCATGCTCCTTTTCCAAGTGTCTTTTAAAAGACCACATGTAAGAAAATGTCCTACCACAACCACTTTCACTACACTGGAAATGTGTTGATGCTGAGTTTACACAGTGTACTGCACGTAAATGCATAAAAAGACTCTTGATACCCCCTGAAATTTGCTTTTTGCACTTGAAACAAGTATATGTCATCTTCCCAAAGAAACTATGAAACAGTAAATAGAAATAATAATAGTGTGTGGAAAACTGAAGAATTGAGCCTCTCACGTCTCCATTGATCTCAACTACGTACAATTTCTCTAAATTTTTTGAGGAACTTCAGTCGAGGGCCAGCTCTGGGGATCAACTGTTTGATGGTAGCCGCATCTAAAAGCAGGAAACTTTCCTCATCAATCCCTTCCTCTGAAAGACAAAAACAGAAAACACAAAGACATCTTTGTTTTTACAACAGAGGAGCAAAAAACAAAAATGTATGGCTAATTACATGGAAGCTATTGTAATAAACATGCATATTCCATCATTTATTATTACAAAATAGAATGAAGCACTGAAAGCCTACAAAATGTGCCCTATTCATTTATTGGAGTCAATTTGACAAATTACATGGAAGCTATTGAAAAAAAGAGGAAATTATATTTCATCAGAATTTATACAAAAAAAGGAATGCAGTCAACTCCATGACTATCCAAATCATCTCTATGAGTAGCAATGCAGACTTAACATGCTGTGGATGGGGGGAAAAATATATTTCTTACCTTTAAAACTGTCGATAAGGTCTGTCAGCTGCCACTCTGTCAAGGTATCGGTAACAAAGCTGTCCATTGATCTGAAACAAACAAAAAGAGCTTAAGCAAAGATACAGTAGCTACTGTATTAACTATTCAGATATCACCATGTCAAAAGCCATGTAGACAAGCAGCAGAATGTGAAGATAACAAGCTTGTTTGTGGGTGAAGAGTGAACACGGCCATTTTATTTAGCATCACAAAACATAGAATAACCAATCCTCCCTCTCTCCCTATATAATTTATATGTGATAAATTGCATACATGTAAACTGAGCTAACTTTACATCACTATAACAATCACTATGTTTTTACTTCACAAGAATATTGGTGGCTGATGCAGTCTGATGTAAACAACCTAAACAGCATAAGAACCGTCCTCTCCCATTATACGCTGCACTCTTGTGGCGATGCGGGGACAGAGAACTACTGCATAACAGGAGACATTAAAAAGAAAATCTTCAGATTCATTCTTTTAGACCTAAAATATTAGGAAACTATATCCCAGGTTGAATTTGCTTGGAATTGTCCTTACACTGGTGAATTACCGAGGGACCTGGCTGCAGATCTCCACCCTCCACGGTTGACAGGAAACACGTGACCTCCACAGCAGAAGATGTTTTTATTTTTGTTTTTTTTCCCGTGTGAAGGGCGCATTCTGCACAATCACTATTTCATTCTTAAAAGTGGCACATAACAAAATTAGCACACAGATTTAAAAAAATATAAACAAAGTTTATTCATGAAATATTTATATAAAGGCTCCATACAATAATTTACATTAAGGATATTAAGTTAATTCAGTAAGTCTTGTAACTTTAATTCTTTAAAATGCTGCGAAGTTTACATATAATTTCACAAAATGTACTTATCAAAAATGAAGAATACACTAATAAAAGTACCTCTGCCTCTTACACAAATGGCTAAGCTAACGTTAGCACTGGATTTAGTTTAGCTCACAGTCCCGTCGCCCAGTCAGAAGGTTGACGGCTTGTCATTCATGGCGTTGACTTGTCAGCTCGTGGTGTGTTTTTAATGGACTGTTATAGAACACAGAATAACAGTAAATTGTTGTGATGTGTCTTAATGATAGAAGTGGGATGGGGCGAAGGTTCAATTTAAAACATTGTGTGAAGCATTTAGCCTATTAAAATTGGTAATGAATGAAATTTGTGGATATATTTTTCATTCGTGTGCAAATTGCAAACTTTAAGAACCAAACCGAGAAAAATCATAATGTGGCCTTCACATGAGAAAAAAACACGACAAGATCTTTTCTGCTGTGGAGGTCACGTATTTTCAGTCAACCGTGGAGGTTGGTCTGCAGCCAGGCACTCTTGAAATCACCTGGCTAGCTAGCAAACTAACTAGCTGGCAAATTAGCCTGCTAGCTAGCGAACCAGCTAGCTAGCGAACCAGCTAGCTAGCTGGCGAACTCAAAATAAACATCACCATACGGCCATGGGCAATATGAACTAGTTTAATTAATTCATTCGGTAAATGGCCAAGACCAAACAGAAAAGCTGTATCCATGTGTGCTTCCATGATAACGGCTAAATGGCTAGCTACGTTGTTAGCCAAACCAACCAATTAGCCTCGACAATATAAAGATACTACTTTAATAGGTAACGCAACACAGACAATGTGTATTAGATATGTAGTGTGCACTAGTGCATTGACGAATACTGCATTTTAGTATTCATCGAATACTTCCCAAAAGTCGACTAATAGTCGAATATTCGCCAGGTTTTTTTTGTTTGTTTTTTTTAATCCATGCGGCACGGTGCTGCCAGGCCTAACCCTCGACACTGAGTTTGCCTCTGTTAATGACCATAAAAACACAATGTATTTAAGATACACATTGGATGTAAATTGTGAAACAATTGTAGAAATCTTGCTATTAAACATAAATGTCCACATGTTGCATAAAGTCGGTGCTTCTCTCCGCTAACGTCGCCGCTGCTGGAGCTGCTAGCCATGACCGGGTGTAGCTTCAAATGGTTATGCATTGTAGTCGTACTGCCGCAGCCGCCACATTAATGTGTGTGCATTTCGCACCACATCATGTAGTGAATGGCTCTCCACCCTAAGGCTGATAGGTAGTGTATTATCAAGGTATTAATTATTTTAGGCAGAAAGTGTAATTTCAGCACTATCAATAATGAACAATATTGACTGAACAAGCCGCACGTAGCTTGATCTTAGACTGACTGAACAGCCTCATAGAAATTATATTTTACAATTCTTCATATTTTATCATAACGAAAGTCATTTATTCGGTGCTTTTAAAGTCATGATATTAAGCTGACACGGATCACTTACTGTACTTTGTTTGCGGTCAGACGTTACAGCGTCTCCATCATAAGGCTGCACGCTGCGTGTCGCTGTGTTAGATGCAGTCAGCTTAATAAAGTCAGTGATCACAAATTAGAATTATATATTTATTTTAAAAACAACCTTTCATTCATCTATGTTTGGATTGGATTCTTCGGGAGATTTTAGCGTCTGAAATGCGTTTAGCACATTTCATTACCGCCAGCTGATGGAGGTAAATCCGTCCGTATGCGGCATCTCTGACAGAAGTAATTTGGAAAAGTATGAATCTGGTGCATTAAGGGTCAGAAGAGTTTGAATTCATGGTGCTTTGTTCTTATTAATCAATTAATTATAGCCGCAGTAAGCTCGCCGTCATGCACGCGCGCGCACACACACACACAGGCCCACTCTCATCTGTCTGTCTGTCTCTCCCTCCCTCTCTTAATTGTGCGCTCACCACAACCTCTGGTAATATCGCCAAGGGAAAAAAACTATTGTTGTTCATCCCTTCAATCGCCAATATACGATCGGATCGCCAATCGGCACAACCCTAACTGCCATGGTACTTTAAGGTAGCCTTGC
>JAJHUR010139124.1:1380-26414 GCA_027495735.1 Lutjanus campechanus
ACTAGACAATAATCATACTGGAGGCACCACTGTTTGCATTGGTCTTATGGGCCGTGTTGGAGGGCACTAACAAACAACATATTTTGACATTTAGGTTGTTGGGGAGCTGCACAGAGATGCATCCTCAGGGGGATTGCCAATACTACCAGTCCTAACACATTTCATGGTGCTGAGGTTAATGAGGAGAAAATATTGCTGAGTACAACTAAATAAAAGTAAAAGTAAAGAAAAATAAGAAGTTTGAGGCAACTTTAAAATGCTTTGTATTGATTTAGAAAAAATACAATTATCTGTCCCAAATGTTGGTTATCTCCCTTTGGAAAAAAAATCCTAATCAATTTCTCGTTGTCTCAGCACAAAAGAAAATAAAGACTTTATGATGGCTGGTGTTCAGCTTCCTGCTGATGCTACGTGTCCATTTTACATAATGACTCTTAAAATGTAGTAACTGTAAGGAGTTTTCATGAGTCTCAGACAGGGAAGCCTCAGAATGAGCTTTGACTCTGAACAAGCCACTCAGAGCACTGCTTACATAATGTTTAGTCATCAATGTAAATCAGAGCATGTCTGCCATCTGGTCACTGGCTGGAAGTGGATTCCCTGCTGGGGGATTTCAGCAGGGAATCCACGGCGCACATTCACACAGACAAGAAATGACTGAAGGTGGAAAGAGGAAGAAACAAGGAGAGAAAGCCTCATCAGTTTAAATCTGTATCAGAATGTTCTATTCAGGTGATGAAGATGACTTCAGATATCCAAAGCCTGGATTAGGGTTAATAAATTTTATCATTCAAATCTCTCAGTTGAATATTACTGCCATTATTTGATTATGTAATTTCTGATACACTATTCATATGACTTATATAGAGGTCAAGCGATTATGAAGCTTTACAACGAGACAGAAGACTGGAGAAAGGGCTAGAAATGTCTGCATTGTTAAGGGGCACCCTAGCAGCTCAGCTGGTCAAGCGTGCACGCTTTGTACTCTGGTTCAAATCCAGCCTCCGGCCCTTTGCTGTCCCCTCTGTCTCTCCCCCATTTACTGTAATAAATAAATTGGATTGTTCAGAGGTGACAGACTAGTTTTCCTCATATGTTCATTAAGACACAACAATGTATGTTTACATGGGTTACCCCAATATCAACATGATTAATACAATTATCAGTAAAGAAAAAATTGTCATATTGTTAGTGTTTTTTACATAATGTAATTTAACGTGCAGGGTCGGCAGAAGTATAATTATAAGAATACATTTTGAGCTTTCCTGAAGATGCTATGAAATAAAAAGAGAAGACTCAGTATGTAGTGTGATATGTATTAAAATCGTAGCCTGTCCTGTCTCGTACAACATGTTCTCATCTCAGCTCATCGACTACAGGCTCTGCTTTGTCACTGCCCCTTGGTGCCTCATACTGTATAATGTTGTAAAACAGTTGGGTAGGTTTAGGCAACAAAACTACTCTGGTATGTTTAAGAAAATGCCATGTTTGGAGTCACAATAAGTACGTTACATTATATAAGTCATGTGACTCACTTTTATATTACGTTGATAGCCTGGTGTGTCTCATACAGCCACCAATGGGTTTTATGGGCTTGACAGAATGATTGTTTTGAAGGGTGAGATGATGGATCTCCAGTTCTGATGCTTCCACACTCACCAGGATACCTACAAAGTTCATTCTTGACTTTGCAAACAGCACTTTAGAAAACAATAAATGAAGGCCATGTGATATGAGTGAAAGCGCCAAGAAAGCTGCAAAAATGGACCTTGTGGTGAGATTGCTGTTTCTATAGTCAGGAATGAATTGTGAACCTCATGTTTTACTTGTTTGTTTTTATCCATATCTAGTATTATGGTATCTCATAGAATCCCATCTTTATTCTCTTATTGCTCTAAATGTAGCACTTGAAGCAAGTGAGCATATTTGATGAAGTCTGATGTACTTGCATGATTATTGTAGTTGCTGAGTTGTATCCACATGGTTGAATGTTCTCATTTTAAGTTGCTTTGAATATCTCCTGGACAATTTTTGACTATCCCTTATTCATGCTTCAACTTCACTTCTGAGAAAGGCTATACGTTATAAAACAGAAAAAGGCAAATAAGCAACTCATTGTTAATTGTAAATGACTAAAAACCTACCGTTTCTGCCAAATACAGTCTTGAGGACACGGGGACAGGGGATGGTGACGATCTCTCCAATCACAGCGCGGTCCCAGCATGCTATGCTGTCCCATTCTCCTTTGCATCCCAACTCTGTCAAAACCAAACATGGCTTCATGAGTACATTTTCACACAGAGCTGTAAATGAAAGACACCGTCGTCTCCAGAAAAACAAAAGTATTAGTCACAGTGGGGGACAGGGGGCTTGGAGTCCATGCACAGGTTAATCGCTTGCATGTCCACACACGAAACACACTGTGTTTCAATCGCAGCATCACATAAACACAGTTAAATATAAACAAGTGTGTTCCTGCTGTTGGTAATTACACCTGGTCTGGTGTTTGTCAGTGTACCAGGCTGGAGGATCATCACAAGTTTGCTCAGTCTGTAGTTGATTTGTCACTAAACTCTGTCGCTGTGAGCCGACCACGTTAATCTTTGTGTTGTGGGTCCAAACACACACACACCTGTGGGTGGTATTTCCTTATCAGTCTGTGAACTGTGTGTAGTCTTTGATTTACTCAACATCAAACACAGAGCTCGGGGCCATATTATACATCCATATACTACAGCTACAGACCACACAAAATAAACCCCCTCCCTATCAAACAAAGAAGAGTTACATTTCACTCAACTTAAATCAAATTTTCACTGAATTGTCCCTTACATGGATGTACAGTTCAATCAGGAGAGACTCAGAGTAAAATGAAAATAATTTATTGACACATGCATGAAATAAAGCATAAAGTCTTTGGCGGTTAGACCCCATTGAGGTGAACAAAATATGGACAATGACGAGAGGGGGTGACGAAACTGAAGTGAAGAGGAAACCCTGTTAGCAGGTTTTTTGGTGGTATTGACCAAATAGATGACATTTGCATAATGCCCGAGTTGTGTGAGAATTTTTAAACAAAAGTTTTAATTTAGTTTTGCTATTTTAAGAATGGCTGCCATCAATAAGTCTCGATAGCATCTTTTGGATGGATTGATATACCTGGTGGTCCTTTTGGTTAATCAGCAACAATGACATCAAGTCTGCTCAGAACTGGCTCAAGTTTCATCAGTTTTTGCAATCAGGGACTAGAAAATACTAATTCTGATCTTCCGAATACATAAGTTCACTGAGTCTCAGCCAGTTACGATCGGCGTTCAAAAACCATGACAGGTCCTTGAGCATACAAAACTCACAGTTCCCTGCAGGCTTACACCTGGCAGAGATAACACATCGTACATCTAAAATAGGACCCGGAAGAAACAATTATGTTCCTCATGAAGCATTGTGGATTTCTAGCAACCAATCTTTCCTAAACAGCACAGGAGACAAACTGCATATATGCAGAGGATTCAGACAGTAACAGAACAGAAAATAAAGGAGGAGTGGCCCTGAATGAATACTACACTCCCACCCATCCTCCCTCCAGAAACAAGCCAAACAAACCACCTCCCAAAATAGCTCTCCCAGCTCTTCAGCATGAGCCTTAATGGGTGCAGAAGTGCTGATGGCAAACTGAACAGTCAACTAGGCTTTTTAGCGAAAGATCAGTGGAGACAGTGTGCTTGGTGAAATGTAGCCCTCATCTCCAACATCCTTGCTAAACAAACACAGCCAGCCAGCTACTGCGGCATCAGAGCGTGAAGAAGAACAAAAAACTGCAATGAATAGAAAGCTATTAGTGTCAGCTTGTTAAAAAAAATAACATAGCCAGTGGAGGTAAGAGGCTAAACAAACCAGTGATTTATTTTCCTTTTTTTTTTTTCTCTTTGCCTGTTTCTATTTTGGCTCCTATAGCTTCTGAGATGTTACAAACTGGGTGAAAACTGCATACGATTAAACGGAGGTGACAACTTCATTATCCAGTGTGACAAGACTGAAGGATTGTTGTTTTGTCAGACAGATATACTCCACGATGCCGAGATCAAACTTGTGACTTTGAGGTGCAAGAGATGCATACATCTCAACACCAGCAGGACTAATTATAAGCACCCCTCGCCTTTTCAGAACTAATTTTATGAACACACATTTATTTCTGCTTTGCAGTCACTTCAACATCAGAAATGTAAGAGACTGAAGAGACAGGATGATTTGATCTGCTGTCTGAGTGAAGATGCTCTGACCTTCCACCTCCTTTAACTTGGTTGCCGATTATATTTTTAATGCAAGAACTGAAGCATATTCTTGTCTTAACCTCACTGTAAATGGCCTCAACAGAAAAAAAAAGCTAAATTCAGTGCATTAGACCATCAGAACGGTTTATTTATTAGACTGGATAGCAAAAGTGCTGTTCAGAGAAGACAGAAAGAACATAAGGGAGAACCAAATAAAAGAGAACAATCTACTAAGAGACATGAAGATGAGGAAAAGATGGTAGACAAGAAGGTGGTTTGAAAAGGAAGGGTAAAAGTGCAGAGGTAAAGAAGAAAGAAACAAGAAGAGAGGGTGCAAGTGAGGACAAAAGAGGAGGAGAGCGAGAGAACAGATGTCTGCGGGGTAAAAAAAATGGCCCCAAAACAAATTTGAACTCATCAGTGCATGAGGAAAACTCCATCTACCCGCTAAGTGATCCATCCTTTCTCTGTGCACTTTCACAGAAACACTCAGGAACACATCAGAGGCCAGACCGCCATCTTTAAGCAGCGACGTACCAAATGCACAGCAGCACACATCTGCATGGAAATCCTCCTTCTCTCCTCCTATTCTTTATTCACCATAGGATTATGGCTCACTGGGCACCATGCCCTTTTTCAGCATCGGCCTAATTCAATTTCATGCAGTTAGTTAAACAAACTGACTTCTTTTATGTGTACTGTATGACAGTATTCCATTAACCTTCTTAAACTGCAGACCCTTTTCTCTGGTGCATCAAATGTTTGAATGCATGTTATGCAGGCAAACTCCATTTTCAGTTTTGTTCAACATCCCAGATCTGATTTATAATAAGATGGACTTGTTGGTGGCTTCCAACAAACACAACTGGCTGTGTTCAGTGGTGGGAAGCCAGTGAGAGATCATGAACTTGATGGGTGGGATCTGTTGATGACAATGTGAACCTCCTGCACTTTATTTCTTTCTGGCTGGGGAAAAGAAGCAGCACACATGATTCAAATGATCAGCTTGTCATCAAGCCTCTACAGAAGCCTGATAACAACCCCTTCATTTGGATCAGGTGTGTTGGAGCAGAAACATCTAAAACATACAGGGCAGTGGGCCCTGAGGACCAGGATTGGGAAACGCTGGCTTAAAGAGTTTCAAGGTTTTGTCCCAGACCTTGAAAACAGCAGTTGACAAATTATACTCACCTCCAGATCCATTTAGTAGCAGTTCTGGAGCTTCCAACTTTCAAGAGTAAACTCTGAAACTTGACTCCAGTCCTGACTTGAACTTGCCTCAAAACACTTGAATAGCTTTGGTAGATTTCAACCATGAATAAATAATCCTGAGCTCTCTGTGCCGCTGAATGTGTAGAGGAAGGCACTGACACTGAGAGGTTGTGGTTTTGATCCCTGCTGGGACGGAGCAACTTAACTGTTTTGTATCAAAATGATCACCAAGGCTGCAGCATCAGACAAAGTCCTGAGAGCCTCATCACTCAACTGATTGGGTAAAACAGCTCTGAAAGAGAAAAGTGCTCTCTGCAGCAGTTTATTTGCCTGTGGAGAATTTGAGCCATGTTATTATTTTGCCCTACTTTGTGTCATTGAGCTTTAATTAACACAGCAGGGGGGTACTCAGCGTCCAGAGGAAAAGGAAAGTCAGGCTCGTTAACACTGCAGGGACACTTGGAATAAAATCCAACTGTGTTTTAGGCTTCAATCCCAAGCCTCTGGCAGAAAAGAAATGTAGAATGAGATTGTTTTTCATGGCCCTTTCACTTCAGAGATAAGACCACCAACTGTGCATTTGCATGTGCATTTTAGAGGTGGATACAGACAAAACTTTATGGAGGTAAAGGAAAGGTTTAAACTAATTGGATCTTATAATAAGTAAGACAGACAGTCGGTCTTATTTTAAAAATGTCGAGCTGGGATAATTATGCACGATGTGGGTTGCATCAGAAATGAGCCTTTCCTCTGAGGATAAAGCAGCAGCACGTTTCATCTTCACAAGTTTCCTTCCAGACTTCTGAACATCTGTTAATTATATCTGAAGACTTCATTGAAGCCACTAATGACTATCACTGACTTTATCAGCTATCGGAGGTGATTTGGAGCACAGTGTCCCATGTTCCAATCCAGAATTATCTCATTTGAGAGAATAAAAATCGAAGTAAAATGCTGAGTTTGCAAGTGTTATTATTAAACTATGGCTAAAAATGACCCATGACTGATTCATGATGAAACTGCTCTTCTGCATAATTGTTTGATTTGAGCCTAAAAAGACAAATAGTAAATAAATGAAGGCGTTGATTTTAAACATGGCGGCCTCCAAGAACTCCATTTTGAGAATTTGTAATTGTTTATTCAGCAAGAATTGCCTGGTGAACACACCAAAGACTAGGTGCCAGTCATGGCATTATGACATATTGAAGAGAAGATGACAGTTTGCATGTTTGGTTGAAATACCTGTGATTCAATAAAGTTAATGGAGGTTCGTGTGCAGTCATTTTCTCTTTTATTTTAAAATTGTCTAGGTGTGTCTTGCTTTGTGCGGTGTTACTGTATATTACCCCCCTCCCTCCAGCATACCATGTTAAGTTCCACTCTGCAAAACTATAATACCAGCGTTTGAAAAACAAAAAATATTCAGGGCCGAGGCCACTTTCACAGACCATATCTGCACTTCAGCTGGAGAAGCTGCACAGAAACACAGGAAATGATTATTTATTATGTGCGAAGGACACCATTTGTTTTTGTCCTTGAAATCAGGATGCTGTGTATTAGGAACACAGAAGCTATACTAAGTTTTTTCAAGCCCTCAACAGAATCCAAATAAATGCAAAATATTTCAGTGAAAGGATTTTTATCAAAGATGGTCCAGACATGATCCTGCACACTGAACAGTACTTTTACACAATAAGAAAAGATCAATATCACAGCAGGTTTCTGAAACAGACAGGATTTGTTCATGTACGTTAGATTTTTTTTTCTTTTCTAAATGTGGACAGAGAGAGAAATAATCTCATATTTCAACATGAGACATAATCTGATTAGTCAACTCAGCAGGTCAAATCAGGTGCTTCTCATATCCAGATTTAGTCCAGGTATGATTTATTTAGAATATGTTCCCAGCTACATCATACAGGTTTGCCGTGTCCTGCCGGTTTCAGTTCAATAAGAAAAAGTAACCTGAACAGTAATCTGCTGGTTTTTCATTTTGTGCGGAATAAAAAGGCTGAACCGCTGGACAGAATACAAAAATGGGATTAAACTGCTATGTGAAAGCTGCTCACGTCCTCACATGGTAGAGGTATGAATATATGCACAGACTGAATGTATACATGAAGGAAACTTCATACATTACACATTTTTACATCAGTTTTCAGTCCACAGACTCTACTTTTGCTCCATCTTTCCTGTTTAAGATCCAGTTCCGCTTCATGTAGTTTTAAAAGATATCTTTAGTATTTTTGACCTGGACCCTGTTGTCTCATGTTTTTGTGTCTAAGTGACTAATTGAGACAACAATTTTTGAAATTGGTCCAGTATTGAGCGAGACAGCTGCAGATGGCAGCTAAAGGGCTGCAATATAATCCATATCCTTATGGGTGCAGCTGTCTATGTCCACTTAAAGTGCTTGTTTTACTGACAGGCTCTGACTCTGACAACATTATTGGGAGGATCCCTGCAGAGATAGACTTTTTTGTTAAAGAGTAAGATACATTTGGTAAACCAGAAACAGCTTTTTTATTGCTCTCGCCAAATTAACCAGGCTCAGTTTACAGATTTACAGCGATTTTATTATTGTCATTGTCATCTACTTGACAGAAACAAAACAGAATTCACCAAAACCATCTTGGTTCATCTTTACACTCTTCCAACAATCATCAACTCCAATTTGGTTGAAATAGACCCTTATTTAATAGCACTATAAGTGAATATTAGGAGCAAGAAGGAGGACAGACATCAGAGAAGCAGTGGGGAGAAATGGAGTTTACAGTCATAATATATTAACAGGATTTATTTCATACAAGCCCAAGTTAGTGATTGCTGGAACAGTGGAAAGAGGAAACTCAGCATTTTTGTTGAGTTTTATTTTGTTTCTGTTGAGTTGGAATGAAGTGTGATTTATGATGATAAAATTACTGTCCCTGTAAATGAAGTCTGGTGGCTTTGGAAAGAGCAATAAAACACCTATTTTTTGTCTAACAAAAAAGATCGCACTCCTCAATAAAAAGCTTTATCTCTGTAAGGATCCTTTTCATAATGTTGTCAGACACTGTTGTGTAAGTTCACACTTAAAGAGCTAGCTCAAAGTTCAGTTCATACAGAAAATGAACCAGTTCATGTTCATAGTTTTCAATTCAGAATTTGGGTGGGTAGTATTCATGTTTAGATTACCTACAGTATATCTATAGCTGTTTGAGAACAATTTACACTGCAGCAGATGCCAAACTTGAACACCAACATAATGCTGAAATTTCCAACTGGAAACTCACTGTTTCTCACTGTAACACAGACTCCAGTCTGCAGTATACAACCAAAGTTTTTATATCACGTTAACATTTCTGTCCATGTTCACACACTTTTTTTCTTGTCTCTGTTGCGATCACACTTTTTAGCTGCCGATGTTTACTCTCTCAGAAGTGAACAACGCTAATGTTCATGTTCTGTTCTGTTCACTTCGCTGTTCACCAAAAACATGAGCGTTTAGTGAACACCGCACTTTTTGCACGGTCATGCACATCAGTGTTGGTAGACGTACTTTGACAGTTGACCATTAGGGTTACACTGTTGCCTGTTCTGTGGCTGACAGTTGCACCGGTCTTGCCCAATACTAGACCAATTTTTTAAAAAAGTTTTCATTAGTCACTCAGACATACTGTAAAAACATTAGAAATTAGGGTCAAGCTTAAATACCGAAGTTACCCTTTAAGTTCTTTCTTTGTTGCTAGAGGTAGCGCACAGCCAGACCTCTCTCCACAGCACTCAGCGCTGGAGAAAGGTCTGGCTCCACACATACACATTCTGCTACGGGGAATAATCGCTCTGCCTTGTTTGCATTGCTTTATATCAATCACAGTTGTCTTGGGCGGCACAAAGCCCAGGATGCAGTGATGCAAAACAGTGTCGAGGGGGAACTTGTTTTGGTGGAACATTTGCACGACAGGAGGTGAGTCATTAAAATAACTACACCACTGCAAAAGACAAGGTAACAGCTGTTAGCTTGTTCACGTTCGTACTATTAGTGTCCCAGGCACTAATTTGCCATTTTCTAGGCTGCAGCTTGGAGGTTGTTCTTGTTTCCCAGGGACTTTGAAAACATAGATAGTGGACATCTTAATGCCACTTGTAACAAACAACTAATGGCAGACTTATACAAAGAAGTGTGCATCTGGTGAGACAGACTTTGTTGGTGTCTAACTGTAGTTTCAGTGAGTTATTGTGACCTTTATGGCTGCTAGCGGCCTCCTCCTCCCTCAGCCTCCTCAGACACTCCGCGTGGTCTCTCTCCACCTCCAACAAGAAGTTACAGGTTGGATGTCGTCCGACAACCTGTAGAGGAAGAGGTAAAACAAAAATTAGATTTATATGTTAAATTGGTACAAAGCCAGGTTTCAAGCTACAGGTATACCAATGTTAGACAATATTTTAGGGATGAATATTTCCTTTCAGGAGGATTTTAAACAGCGAAAGAAAGATTATTATATTCCCCATGTGGATTTGACCAAACAGGTGGAAGTATTTGCTGTCTATTTCATCAGTAAATAACCTCAGAAATTGATGTCACACAGCACGCACAGATTGAAGCTCGGCAGTCCAGACGTCCCTAACGCCAGCAACGTTTTCCAGCTCCTCGTGGGAGATCCAGAGGCGAGTGCTGCAGCATGTTCTGGGTCTGCTCCATGGTCCCCTACCATTTGAACGTGCCCAGAAAACCTCTAAAGGAAGACACCCAGGAGGCCTTCTCATCAGATGCCCAAACCATCTCAACTGGCTCCTGTCGAGTCTTTCCTTTCCAAGAGGAAACACTTTTTTTTTTTCAACCCAAAGCTCATGAGGCTCACACAGTATCTGTGCCTGCAGAATTCTGGCGACACATGTGCAGGTTTTACACAAATACAGACGCTGCTTGTAATACTCATGTTAACTCATGTTAACAAACACTTTACCAGTTACTAATGCATGTATTTGTTATGTGTTGAACTGGGCGATGGCTAATAATTCTGCAAATTAATTTTTGCTCTCTCTGCTCCATATTGAACCTTGCATTTCAGTGTCCACATGTACTGCATCTTATGCTGGCTGACTTTTTTAGTATTCACATTTTGTTTTGAACTGTTGGTGATGAAATAAAAGTTTAAAGGTTCCATTATAATCTACTAAACATTTCTTTTTGCCCTGCTTCAGGTAATTTAGGTTTTTTAATGTATTGTGTGTGCTTATTTTTGCTAAAAAAAAAAAATCTTTGTTATCTTTAAAGAATATTGTCTATCACATTATAAGCAAAAAATATGCAGATATCAGCAGATTAGATCAATGCTGAAAAGTATAAAAAGGATCTGCAGAGTCTTTTGGTACTGACACCATATCAGTCCACCTGTCCAGCTCACACTCCATTTTACCCTCACTTGGGACCCCAAGATACTTGAAATCCTAGATTTGGGACCATGGGTGCCAACTTGGGTTTAACATTGGAGGGCAAAAAATGTGTGGCTGGAAGTAGGGATTCATATTTTTCCTGAAAATGAGACATTTCCACTCTCTCTGGAAAAGAAGCACACAAATCAGGAAATTCACTCGTTTTTAACGTACAATTTTGGATACAGTCATATTTCAAGCCACACCATATGTAACAAGGAGAAATGACCACTTTAGTGTTATTAATAATTACTGAAACAGAAGAACAGCATTTCAATATTAATCAACATTATAATGAACATAAATATAAACTGCACATCCCAATTTATAGTATAGTCATTAACGTTGAAATGACTTTTCCTACACTTGAGCCTTAGCTGACATTTAAGCTGCAAAATTAAGGCCTGGTCCACACATAGACATAGCTTTTTCTATGTATTTTAGGCCTTTTGTTCACACACTAGACACAAAATACTCCATATAAATGTTAGTTTATTTATTTATTATTTTGTTTGTCCATATTTTATTTGTATTATTCTTAAAGGTAACTGGTGGATAGAAGTATTTGAAGCTGATCTACGGGGAAAGTCAAGGTTATGATTGACGGATGTATACAGGGTCAAGATAAGCTGCTTAAACCAACCAGCCAACATTCCCTCTTTGTGTGTGTGTGTGTGTGTGTGTGTGTGTGTGCGTGCGTGCGTGCGTGCGTGCGTGCGTGCATGTGTGCGTGCATGTGTGTGTCTATAAAACCAGGAGAAGCAGATGAACTACTAGTGTTGCCACATATAGTAAATCCTTCAGAGAAAACTCTGAGACCCAAACAACAAACCATCCTCCATGTCTTTAATATTAACATCAGCATATGCGTGTGTATTAGCATAAGTTAAAGCCATGGCCATTATCATACAACACATTCAGAGTGTGTGTATGTGTGTTAAAGAAAAATAAGCCTGTGATCTGATTCCTGCAGTAATACAGACTCGTTTAAACACTGCAGCCATCTGGTTACATCATTGTTGTTGGTACATGAGTAATATTCTGATGTCACTGGCACAGAGACCAGAAACAACATGTAAACACCACTGTGGCTTTAGTTGTTTCCAGAAGGACTAATGCTTCTAAAATCTAAAGTCTGAATCATCTGATGTAACAATAACTTCTGCATTCCCTGCAGCAGGTTTTCAAAAATACAAATTGTAAAAATCACTTTGCAGGGAAAGTGAAACTAGAACATATAACAAAAGCAAGGACAACTTTTAGAAGCTGAATGAAGTTATAGTTCATAGTTTTGTCCATTGTTTCTAAGCAGTTTTGCAGCATTTCTCAACCAATTTGATTCCTGATATATCAGGGAACTTCACATCTGCTCTAAAGACATAGATGCCAACTCAAATAGAACCCAATTTATTTTCATTTTATGGCTTCACTAATCAATAAACAATGGATCAAAAGATTAAGCGTTGATAATGGAATCTCTGCATTCAGTTAGAGCTGCTGGTCACACTCACTGTGGTATGACATGATTTGCCCACTGCTGATTTATGTCTTACCAATCAAGGAGTATCTTGGAGGGGGTGATCAATCCCGCTTATCCACATGGGGTTCCTCAAGGGTCAGTGCTTGGTCCCCTTCTCTTCTCAGCATACAACACCTCACTTGGTGCAATAATCCACTACCAGGGTTTCTCATACCACTGCTTTGCTGAAGATACCCAGCCCTACCTGCCGTTTCTTCTGGATGACCACACTGTCTCAGATCATGCCATGCCAATGTCTTGAAATGAAAATGAAATGAAAAAATGCCACCTTCAACTTAACCTCCACAAGACTGAGCTCCTTAATGTCCCAGCCAATGCCACTATACAACAAGAGATCAATATCCAAGTCAAATCAAGCCGGCTCACATCTACAAAGTCTGCAGGGACTTGGGTGTTATGATTGATGACCAACTAAGCTTCTAGATCCACGTGGCCTCGATTGCTAGGTCATGATGTTTTTCCCTGTACAACATCAAGAGGATCAGACTCTGCCTGTCTGAGCATGCAGCACAACTCCTGGTAGAGGCTCTCATGATATCATGCATTGACTAATGCAATTCCTTCAAACTTCTGCAGATGACCCAGGATGCAGTAGCTCTTTCTGATGCATCTTATGCACTATATGCATTGCCTCCTACACTGCCTGTGGGCGCCTACATCCTATCAGACTCAAACTTTGCTTTATGGCACTTACTCATGTTATTCTTGTCTGACTAGATCCTTGCCTGTGTTATATCAACTCTCATATGTATGTCACTTGGGATAGAAGCATCAGCCAAATGCAACTCTAAGTTCTAAGTGTCATGTTAATGGATTCACTTGTTGGGGCAAACCCCACTGTAAAGTACCTGCCCAGCACCAACCAGTGAATGGACACAGTTAGCAACTAGCTGATGAAGAAAGTGGCGGAAGAAGAGTGAATGTAATGTAATTATCAGGCAGACACAAACACAATTTCAAATAAATGCTGATGAGGGTTGGTTGTTTTTTTTGTTTAATTTTTCTCATTTTACTTTGCTAATTTAATGTCTCCATAGAATGAGTGAGAGCTGCTACTCAGCTAACCCAGACGCACAAGGGGGCGCTGCACACACACCTGCATGAGTAATAGCTCTTGTTGGGTTGACGGCAGCCAGTTGGAAAATTCTGACATATCTCCTAAACCCCAATACTAAGGTTGCTGCTAAATGTGTAAATGAGAAACTGATTACTATCACAATCACACCTTCAACAGTAACAGTAATGTTATGTTTACATTGTTCCACTGCCCCCAAATGCAGTTTGGGACAAAAAAAAACATGCATTTTTTTTGCATGCAGCATACAGTAAATGTGTTTGCCTTTTCTCTTTGAATATTTCTGCTGATTAAGGTTGTTAAACAGTATTGGAATATTATACATTTGGTATGAATGGAGAACTTAGACTTTTTGCCCAACTCTATTTATGTTTGATGATCATAGAAGCCATTTCATTGTTGTGACTGTTTTTTTCTATAGCGTTCCTCAAGGTCTTCTTGTATTAATGTGGTATTCTGGAGGGATTTGGGGGCATTTTTTAATCAATTCTTGAGTGGTAAAAATTATTAAATTGTGCACCGAGTCAGTGTGAGGACTTTGCTGTTGAGCCCCCTCAGTACTGATAATGTGGTCCTCCTATTTTTCTATTTCCAATAGCATTTCAAATAGTCCCCAGTAGACATATTCCTCTCCTGTCCATCACTCACAAATCCTGCCAGACAGTCTGCAGCCCTTTATCCCCTGGCATGAGGCTGGCTGTCATCAAGACAACACACAAATTCAAACATGCACACAGTCTTTCACAACCATAAGCCAGAAGTGGCAGCTCAACAACATTTTGGTGCATCAAACACCGAAACAATTCATCCTAAATGTGCATAATAGATTAGGATGGTCAGATTTCTTCAATCACCGGTCAAAATCAAATTAACTGAGCTGAACACAACTCAAACAGAATCTGGAGACGACAGAAGTGTTTTAACATGTGCCAGAACTTTGAGAAATTCGTCAGGCAAGATGACTAAAACCAACACTTCTATTTACTGCAACTGCTTGGAGGCAGAAGCGAGGGGGGATAAGGTCAAACACACACACACACACACACAGAGAGAGAGAGAGAGAGAGAGAGAGAGAGAGAGAGAGAGAGAAACCACCTTCTCTCAACCTCAGGCTATACCAACATCAACCAGTAAGCAACGATTGATGGTTTGATGGTCAAAAAGCATAAAAACACTCAGGTAAAAAAAAAAAAGTATGAAAAGTGAAAGATTTTTAGTCATCTTACATAAAACTGTGGTTTGAAAGAATTTACCCTTTAAAAACAAATGTTTTAGTTTAACAACAACAACAAAAACTGCAATAGTTTGCATCAATCTTTTTAAGTTTTGACAACTTCTAATGAACTTATGTTCAACCAACGAATTACACTAAGTTGGCAGAATTAGCTTTTCCTCTGCAATCAATATTCTTCAATATTTTTTAATTACCACAAGTTTGTAAGTTGCAAGTTTGTTAGTATTATTCAGAATTCCAGCTAATTTTTCCACAAATTTTAAAAGCCATTTTTAAGTGTTGTGTACTTAATTATCATAATTGTAAGTTGACAACCTCTCAAAAAATGAAGCTGCTCCACATTCTCTTCAGTCGTTTTTTAGCTTTTTCTTGTTTTTGTTCATGTAGTTTTTAAGAAATTAATTTATTATACAACAAAACATGTTAAAACAAATAAACAAATTAACATAGAAATTTGAATCACTCAAAATATTAAGTTGATGTAATTACCAACACTATTGTGTCAGTACTACTCATCAAAATAAGAAGTTTATGTAAAGCAATACATTTGATTTTTTTTTTTTTGTCTTGCAACCATACTTTTTAAGTTGTGTTAATAGGTCCCTTGAATTACTTTTTGGAGTGTAAATGACCATATTTCGATGAGAATCAGGTCTTTCACTACATGTTGAAATAAAGTAGATTAAATGCTGCTGAAACAAAAGTTATACAGTATGTAACCAAACTGATCAAATTTAACCCAGTCTGTGACCTGCACATCACTAAATCTGTGTTATGCTGTAAAACAAACTGCAAATTCACTTCCATGAAACAGATTTATGAGAAAACACAAAGCTCACAGTGAGGGTCAGTTCAGCCAAATGACAGGAAAATTTCCACCAACAGCCTCTACTCCAAACACATCAAATACATCAGCCTGGTGAGTGACGCCGTAGGTAGCCCTGTCGCATCATGTTCTGATGTGCCATTGCAGTGTAAAGAGCAAAAAGTTTGCATATGGAGGTGGTGGATGCGTGTGTCAAACAAACACAGGCTTTCATCCAGGAGACAAAGTAATGCATTACGGTAATTCCATTACTCTTGGTGGTATCAAATTAATAATGCAGTTACAATTGCTGAAATTTAAACACGCTCTGCAGTCATTACTTTTGTCTTACCTCTAAAAAAAATGGACAACTCCAGAGGAAAGCAGAGAGCAGAACTTTTTGTGACATTGTGATTACATGTTTGGTACCTTAAGGTATCAATTTGCTTCAAGCAAACAAAGTACTTCAAGGAAACCAAGTGTTTGTTGAATCATCAAAAATCATCTGAAACAACTCCCCCAACACCTTTCCAATCTCACAATTGAAGTTTTTTGCACTTTCCAATAACCAACCGTCTGACAAGCATCCTCACTTCATTTTGGACTGTCAAGATATTTGCAGGTGTGACAATAGTCAGGGTTTGAACATCTAGGATAATCATGACTTAGCCTACTTTTGTCTTTCTCTTTTGTCTTTTTTTTCATTTTTCACACAGCTATTTCCATCTACTCTGTTTCTATCTACTTTTCATGTGCACAAACAAGTAATGCATGGTTGCCTTGGAGGAGAGACTGCAGAAATATGCACTGTTATTCCCATATGGTGGAATGTAACTAAGTACATTTTCTCAAGCACTGGTGATGTAATATAAAGAAAGAGCAAGTCCACTTTTGAAGGAGGTAGGGTGGATGGACGGTCAAACAAATGCAGGACTTTCACCCAGGGGACTGGGGTTTGTGTCCCGTGTGGAACCAGAGGTCAATGTTCACTTCTCTTTAACTTACGTAACGCATGAAAGTTACATTAACTTACACAAACATACTTTACTGAGAAGAAATATCAGTAGGATTTGTCCAAGCTGTTGGTAAACACACCGGTGTTGAGTCTCATTCCCAGGAGAGATGGATCCAATCCAATATTAGTCTCAAGGCCCCTATATTGATGTACGGCATTCACTGGGTATTGGACTCTAAAGCGATGCAAACTGAGAACCGAATAGCGCTTTTGCATTTACGTGTACTATAAGGGAAACATGTTTTAAATTACTGTGTTACCTCAATCATGGTCTAACAGTAAACTATAAAATTATACTTGCCAATATAAACCACCATGTTCTGAACAAACAAATTAGACACACTAACAAACAAACTGCATTTTGGAAGCTAAAATAACAAACTTAAACTCTCAGCAATGCATCATGGTAAATGATGCAAATAAGGGTCATGACTTAGTCTATTAGTAAGACACGTGAATGTCACAAGCGATCATATTATTCCTTTTAAAATAGGATTTGAATACTTCTTCAAGCACTGCCCATATTCACACTTCACAGTATCAATACATAATCAATACATAATACTTGTAAACTTTTCTGTGACAGAGTTATGATACCAGGCTTTTTGTCCCAAGTATCACGCAAGTTTTAAAGACAAATGCCTTTGTTGAAAACATTATGTAATGAAACTAATGAAACTAATTTATGAAAAAAAAAAAACATGACGGAACAACATCTGGCTGTTTAATGCCTGTCCACCACAGAGATGTCTAATGGACTGCTGAGGTGTATGTTAGTGCACTCGTCATCATTTGCTCTCCACAGAAGGTAATGGGAAGAATTGGCGTATCACCTGCAGGCAAAATTCAACTTAGGTGTATGCGCTGCGTGCTATTGAGAGTATAAAGTCATGTTATTTATATGCAGATTGAAGAGACTGGGGTGAATTATTCAGTTCTTCTTCTTTTGACTTCCAGCCAACCAGAAACTGTAAATTTTCTCACTTCCTTTCTACCAGAGAATTTTTCCTGACAGCGATTGTTCAGCTCCTGGAAAAACTTTAACAAACTGGATATGCACCAGGCTGAATCACTGGTGTATTACAGCTGCCAGCAAAACTGACACTTATTTACATGTGAATGTGGAGGAAAGTTTATTTTACAGCTGGATGACACACACACACACACAATCAATCTGTGCCAGACGTTACTTTTAGTGGCTTCTATCAACTCTAATTCTTCATTTCTCTCCTCTCTTGTTTTTTCCTCCCTGCTTTTCTTCCCCTTTGGTGTTTGAAGACATTTTACAGGCCCCGTTCTCACACCTGTCTGAAGCTCTGCGTGCGTGTGTGTTTGCGCTGTCAGCTCGTACACAGCTGTGATGCAGGAGCGACATATTTATCATAGTCCTGGATGGATGCCCTAGCCAATTCTAGTATTTCATGCTCGACAAGTTCCGCCTTATGTATAAAACTAGGGCTGAACAATTAATTGAAATATTATCAAAATCACAGTATGGCCACATGCATTATCCATATCACAGGAGCTGCAACTCCTTGATAAAAGTAAACTGTGTCACAACATATACTGAACAAAGTATAAATGCAGCACTTTTGTTTTTGCTTCCATTTTTCATGAGTTGAAATTAAAAAAATTAAACTTTTTCTGTGTACACAAAAGGTTTATTTCCCTCAAATCCATGTTAGAGAGCACTTCTCCTTCACTAAGATAATTCATCCATCTGACATGGATGAATGCGGCATACGCATAGAGATGCTAATTACACACCCCGATAATTACACAGGTGTGCAGTGGACTGGTCACAATAAAAGGCTCTCAGTTTGAGACAGTTTGATTCTCCAGATGCTTTGTTATTCCTTTGGCGTCTTATACAGACACACAAGATGCCACTGAGTGTCTGTATGATACACACTGGGCTTTCAAATAACTTCAATGTAAACTCATCCATGTCAGGTGACGTAGTATAGAGTGAGACGGTTTTTTTGGTATGGAGGAGGTGGGGTGAGTGGATGGATGGATGAATGGATGGATGGATGGGTGGATGTATGGATGGATGGATGGATGGATGGATGGATGGATGGATGGATGGATGGATGGATGGATGGATGGATGGATGGATGGATGGATGGATGGGTCAAACAAACACAGGCCTTTCAATAAAAGGCAACCACTTCATGGTAGTCCCACAAATATCTGTCAAAATATTTCAGTCTGGATCACAGTGATGGACCAGCCAACAGAGTGACAATTTGACTGTAGAACTATCATTCAATTTATTTTATTAATAGGGATAATAGCTTTGAAGATGGACAATTTAATTAGTAGAGATGAATGAAAGTGATTTGACTCCCACTCGCATAACCAACACTGAGCAAAATAGAAACTTTGCTATGCATTTCAGGCACTTCAGAAAAACCTCCACACTTCAGACTTGCATCAGGTTGTCTGCCTGTCGCATTGGCCAGAAATTAACATTTCTGCTGACATGATATTTAATTTTGAAGCTTTTATCAATTGGTACTGATATCGCCATGCATCCCTATTCAAAGCCAGACAGCACAGTGCTAGATGTGTCACAGAGCCTCTTCCTGTGCTCTGGGCCCTCCAACACGCCTTTGGCTCTGTGCCAATAAATTGATAAAGTGAAAAAGTAAAAGTGAGCATGAACATGCACACATGGTGACTTATTCAACACGTTAGCAGCAGAGAAACTCTGAGATACTGTGTGAAATATTAATGGAAAGTTTGTGTTTGTCTGACAGTTCTTTTATAATCCCTGAATTTTCCAATTGAAGAGTTTACCTTAAATTATTACAGAGGCCTAAGAAATTCAGTTTTGTGGAGCTTAGATGTCTTTCTAAAGTCTGACAAATACACACCACGCAGTCACTTGGTGCTGTGTTAACATGAAGGTTCTGAAAAAGTAAATATCGAGAATAAATAAATAATAGTAGGAGCATCTTTATTATGAGTCTCCCTTAAGTTCATGTCTGAGCTTTAGAAATGCTAATGAATCAGTCTTATCTGCTTCTTGCCTCATGTGTTCTCCTGCTGTGGCTTCGTTCAGCAGTGATGCACACCAGTGGCTACTGGCCGCTATCAAATGAGCTCTGGGAGATGACTGTGTTGCCAGTTTACTGAGTTAGATATAACAGCAGCAGAAGTTGACTGAGGAGGAGCGAACAGGTGCAGGGCTGCCAAACCTCCATGGTCACATCAAACACAGTCTTTTAGTCCGCTTTAAGTGGAAGATCTGCAGTTCAGACAAAAACAAGTGTGATAAAGTCCAAGAAACAGCAGCAGACAGTCACCAGATACCTGCTGCATTCCAGCGATGTTTGAAAAGTTGGAAATCCCCATTTCCTACTTGTAAAACTACAGTGTTTATCTTGCTGAAACCAACTGTCAAATGTCCAGTTAGTATTAAACTATAAAGCAAGTTGTTTCATTGTATATGAGCTACAAAAAAGTTTAATATAAGAGTAGCATAAAGTACACAATGTATGCAATTAGTTGTAGTAGCATGCAGTATGGAATTGGGACACAGGTTTTAAAGGAGAAATCTGCCACACATACTTCAATAAATCACAAAATGACCAGAACTGTTTACTATAAAGTAATACAAGCAGGAATATAAAGTACACACTGTATGCAATTAGTGTGCAGTATGAAACTGGGACACAGCAAGAAAAGCAAAGGTGGAAAAAATAAAGTTAATGATGATGACTCTGTTCCAGCAAGTACTGCAATGCACCTATTAATGCCATTAGTTACACCTGCAATGTTCCTGTCTCTTTTCAACTTTAGCCTCACTCCACATTATTTCCTCCTGGTCATGCTTCTCCTACTCTAAAGTGTGGCTGATTTTTGTTTGCTTCTTTATTTGACATTTCACTTAAAAAGAAAATTACATGGTCGCAACAGCACTATATGAATAATTAAAAAATCTTCAGCCTGCCTCTCTCCAATTTCTTGACTATCTACAACCTGTCAATAAAAGGCTAAAAACAAGCATTATTAACAGACTACACACTTTCAATTATACAAAAACTGGTCCATTAAATGAGTTACATACGACCCGGTCTACTGGTGATGTACAGACTGCAGTCAAAACTGTGGGCACTGCGGTTAATCTGCACATCAGATCATAAGAATTAGCTGATAGCAGTTGGGTAGCAGGTGGGAAATAAGGTAAAGCCTCTCCATATTAAGAGGGATGCTGTGTGTGCATTTGTGCGTGAGATGCAGCAGCATAATTTCGGCTAATTTCTTTGAGTAAAACTGCCACCCTGATAAATCCTAAGCTCATCAAAGCTGTCTAAAAATAGATTTCAAAAGCTAAACGTTTCACTTTGTGTTTCCTCTGGAGTTTCCTCTCTCCTGTCAAGTTTATAGTTTGCTGCAGTGACATTACTGCATGCATGGAATCTTTTGAAATGACTGAAAGCAGCGCCTCTATCATTAAAGTAAATCGTTAAAGAAAACATTCATACAACACACGAGAGAAATTATCTGAAAAGCTCACACTGCTTGACATAATTTAAAAGGCAATGCTGAATTGCCTTTGGTCTCGGGTGCAGGTCCCTAAGTCTGAGAAAATGTGGTCAGTGGACGGAAGGTGGATGATTTATGTATATTTGGATTCAGATGAACTCAGAGCCCATCCACCCATCACTGCTGTCTAAACAATCCCTTCAGGATTCTGCAGGCAGCTCAAACTCAAAAGTCAAAACAGCAAGTACAAAATTATAAAATATAAAAGTGCACAGAGCATTGTCAGCAACAATGACAAGCATTGTGCTCTTTTCAGTATCTGTGACAAAATGCAGAAAATAATTAATAATGACACATTGAGTCGGTTCATTGAGCTGTACATGTATGACTTTTTGCGCTGGGGACTGCTATGATTGGCAGAATTCATGGGAAACAACAATGATCAACAATGGTCAAATTTGTGGAAAAGTTGCAGTGACTGGACAAAATTGCAAGACCGTGCAGAATTCACAGGGATTGGTTGAATTCACATTAATTGCTACAATCAGAACATTATACTATCTTATCAGGGGTACATAATCTACAAAACAGTTTTTCATTTTCAGGTTATCAAGAACCTTTTTCAACCATTCATAATTTTGTGAACTTGACAGAGTTTTGACAGTGTAACTCTGGACTCGACAGGAAGTCAGTTTAGCTGCATGAGCTGGTTCCTATATCTGCTCTTGTGGACTGAGACCTAAGACCACTCTGATCAATTTATTTTAGGAGACCTGAAGTTTTATCTTCCATAACTTGGGAAGATTACAGTACGAGGATGTGCCAGTGCAATCACAGTGGATTAAACTGGATGCCACAAGTTGCTGAAGAACTTAGTTCTGGCGTTCACTTTTTCCTGCACTTTCAGGGCCTGCCACCCCCACATTTCTGAGAGGTTTACAGTCCAACTATTTGACAGATGTTTGAACGGAGATGTCACTTCCCTTAACATGTATTTTGAAATCCTAAACTTTTCACTGAAGAATTGATTCTCTTTTCCCCAAGTTGTAAGGAGGGTTTATTATCAGAGACATGCACTGATGTTAGTCAGCTGTTCACTCAGCCTTTCCCAAGTTTTTATCAACAACCACCAGAGCTGAGTCGTCTGCTTTTTGAGTTTGTTGCTCATAATGTGGTTGAAGTCTGTCTAGACCTTCCTGCAACAGATTCACACTGACATCCTCTCCAAAATATTTTCTTAATACAGATCTATTCAGCTGTAAAAATGTAGCTTAACTGCCTCAATACATTTAACACAAAATGTGCACTGTAAGTGAACTAATGCAGGAAAATCAGAATTAAAGAAATTCTGGAGCACGAGAGAGGTTGCCCGGAAAGCAAAAGAAAGAAAATCAGATACTGATAATTCTCACTCAGTCACAAACCTGGTTATTGTTAGAATCATACAGGCATATTAAAAACCATGTTCTGTTTCATATTCAGTGTTAGTCACTGTAATACAGGCTCTTTAATTTTTCCTTAAGTTGATTGACTTTTATTTGGCATCGACTCTGCACAATGGTGGTGGTATGCAATGTATTGCTGCCTTGAAATGGAACTTGTGATCTTGTAGTTGTGGGAAGTTGTGAACTTGGAGCTAAAGGAAATCCTCTGCTCTAATACTACTGACATTTAACAACCAGGAGGGGGCACTGCAGTACACAAAATTCTGCTGAACATTTGTAGACACACTGAACAGAGGGCAGAACAGGTGTCACCGGTACTGCAGATGAGATTTTTGCGATATCCGGAAAGAGTCTGCAAGTATGCGGTGGCACATTGCCAGAGTAGACCAATCAAAAAAGTGGAAATTACGGTTAAAAGAAAATTTACCAAGAAGTGCTGTTTTACAGATAAGGCAGCATGGAGAAATCAGTTTTTTTTTAATGATGTAAACTCCAATATGATGAGCGGCAGTGTTTGTTGCAGGTACTCAATGAATTGGACCGGCTCGTTATGTGATTTGCGTTTTTAATGACATTGTATGTTATAATTTAATGATTGTTTGTGCTTTTTCTTCCTTGTGGAGTTTGAGTGTTAAGAAAGAAAATTACAAAATTGTCCAGTCAGTGTGGAAAAAAAGAAAAAAGCTTAACAAGAGAAAGAACATTTCTCCCAGTAGAGAAGTGGATGAAAATAACAGGAAAGGGAGAAAATGAGGACTGGATAATCACTGCACTGCTGTGCTCTTTAGAGGAAAAACATGTCTGAAACAGACAAGTAAATGTGTAGCGGATCAAAAGGCCAGCTTGAACAAAAAAACTTTAAACTCCAGTAATTGACAGTGATAACAGGGGCCATTTTCAAAGGCCAGATCATTATCTTTACATTAGTTTCTTCCTAAATGCATTCACTCGTTCTGCCATGTTTGTACAAACCTGAATAAAAGGATATCAAATCGTAGATAACACATCACTGAAGGCTAAGTCAGACATTCGGAGAAATTTGGTGGCTCAAAGGCTGTGAGAATGACACTGTCAGTGGCTTCGCTGCTTGTAAAAAGTTCCAAAACTATTCAGTATTCAGTTGCTGAGCACACATCAACAGCTTGATAATTGTGTATCAGTGTGTTTAATTGCGGGTGCAGGTCAGGTCGGACTTAACAGTTCCAGGTGGGTCTGGCAATGGGTTGGTTCTGGTACTCTGGATCAATACAGGACTCTGCCTCCTGCCCATAACAACAACGACAACAACAACAACAACAACAACAACAATAATAATAATAATAATAATAATAATAATAATAATAATAATAATAATATTAAAATGAGATTTTCAATCCAACTGGTTTTAGGATCCACTTACTACAGAAGCTTTCCCCCAAGCTTAAAACAGTGGATCATGTGTGCAGAGGAAGACTGCAAGATGCATTTTAAAGCTCCAAAAACAAAAAAGAAAAAAAAATCAATGAATCGACCTTGAGCTAAGAGATTTTTGTCAGAGAACTGTCAAGGTCAAGAATTAACTTTTCATGCTCACCATTCAAACTGGTATATTTAGACCTGCTGGTCCACTGGGCTGTACCATTAGTGCAGCATTGAAGGATTTTCAATAAAACCAGTGACTACAGTAATTGAATGCTTCCACCTGTGCAACCTTGTCTGTTACTGCCTTCCAGAACCATTCATTGCTCATGACTGTTTTCTGATTTACCACCTCTCTGGCCAGAATGGAGACGTTTAGGCACAAAAATGTGAAAAACGAAACAAAACAAACAACAGTGACAGCTGTCGTTTTGCATGATTTGTTGCCCATCCAAGCACCCCTCCCTCTACAGAGCTGGTCTTGACCTCCATGGGGCCATAAGCAAAATTCTGCTAAGGGGCCCTCCGAACTGACCAGAGAGCCACATAAACCATTTACCACACAGTCACACATGACAGCTCAGTGCTTCCACTACAGTCATCCCTCTTTTAAAACAGTTTGCTCTGTCTGTTGGTCAAAGAATAAGTAGATCTATGTAGATCAGAATAAGGTACAAAAACCCCCAATATTTATTCAATAGAATATTTTGTGTAGCATCTTAAGATAAGTGAATATTAATATGAACATAAATAAAACATTTTAGAATATACAAAATGTAGAAAATAAATAAATAACACGAGCTCAACTTTTAACATCTACCGCAGTAAACAGCAGTAAAATTAAAGCAATAATATTAATCCAAAAACATCAGACATAATAACAGTGACAGGGAACATTTTACTGCAACATGAATACTTTTACTTTAAGCACATTTACCTGATAATATTTACATACTTTTACTGCAGTAATGTTTTATGAATGCAGGACTACTTACTTGTAGTAAAGTATTGTTACAGTGTGATATTTGTACTTTTGCATTAGTAAAGGATCTGAATACTTTTCACACTCCTGGCCACATCGGAGGAATAACATCATGTCCGCACAGACAGACTGGTCTCCACAGAGG
>JAJHUR010139127.1:0-16990 GCA_027495735.1 Lutjanus campechanus
AACAGACAGGTGCGTGTGTGTGTGTGTGTGCGTGTGTGTGTGTGCGTGTGTGTGTGTGTGTGTGTGTACGTGTGTGTGTGTGGGTGTATGTGTGTGTGTGTGTGTGTGTGTGTGTGTGTGTGTGTGTGTGTGTGTGTGTGTGTGTGTGTGTGTGTGTGTGTGTGTGTGTGTGTGTGTGTGTGTACCGCTCTCTGCAGCGTCCTGGCAGCCTGCTGTCGTGTGTGTGTGTGTCTCAGTGTGTCTCTGTGTGTGTTGTTGTAGCGTCGTCGCTCTCTGAAGCCTCTCCAGAAGCTCTGGATCACCACGGCGGCTCGACGCTCACACTCCTGCAGGTACGACTGCACCTGCTCTGAACAGAAACAAAGAACAGCAGAACCTCAGGTAGAACCTCAGGTAGAACCTCAGGTAGAACCTCAGTGGACCGTGTCAGGAGAACACAGATATTTTATACTGAAAGAGCCACAGACAGATTTACAGATGATGATAAACAAGAATAAAAACTGTACCAGGAGGAAGCAGCTGCAGCAGCTGTCTCTGTTTCTGGTGGAACTCCCTCCTCGCCTGCTGACGCCTCACACACACCTAACACACACACACACACACACACACACACACACACACACACACATTACTACACGATCACAACAGTTGTGTTTGTGTCCATCTTGTACTCAGACTGCAGTTTTACTCTCACCTGATACTTTAACTCCTCCTCCCACTGCTGAGCCTCCTTCTGCTGCTGCTGCTGCCTCCTCCGAGCCCTGAGACACACACACACACACACACACACACACACACACACACACACACACACACACACACACACACACACACACACACACACACACATTTTAAGTACAAATGAAGTCAGACAGACAGAAAGAGACAAAGGAAACGTACCTGTATCTCCTCTGCAGCGAGCTGACGGCTCTGCTGAGGCTCTTCACTCTGCGTCTGGTCTGATACGACCTCCAGGCCGCCTGGATCACGCACGCCGCCCGCACGCGCTCAGTAGACGCCTACACACACACAGAGGAGAGGAGGGAGGAGGGGTCAGAGGTCAGCAGGTCGACAGGGTGCTTCTGATCATTTTACTTCCTCTGCTGCCAGCGAGGATCGATGCAGAAGCTCTTCCTGTCACCTGGGAGTGACTCCTCCTCTCAGACCGGATGAGTGTGATCAGCTGATCCACGTCCTGGTCAAAGCCCCGCCCCCTCCAGTCTTTGTCCAATAGGCTGTCCAGACCTGCAGAGACAGACGGTGTGACCTCTGACCTTTCAGTATATTTGACCTGACGATCACTCATCAGCCCATGTGACCTCTGACCTTTGAAGCTGAGCAGGAGCCGATGCAGCCGGACCTCCTGCTGATTGGCCATGAGGAGGATCAGTCTGACAGAGGCCCCGCCCACCGCCGGGTCGGAGCTGACGGCTAATTGGCCGACGGCCTCGTTGAGCAGCAGGAGGACGGAGTTGTCGCTCAGCCCGGAGACGAAGTCCCTGCAGAGAGAGACGGACGAGAGGTTTAAATTCATCGAACGCTGCAAGAAAAGTCCCGAGGTCTCGTTCCCCGAAAGAACCTCACAGGCAGGTTCTCATGTTCAAGTTCCTGCATCAAACCAAGTGAGGACGATCAACTGTTGAGATTCTACAGCTGATCCTGTTTGTGTTCAAATAATGAGACATGTTCTGCCCCAGAACCCCCGGAGATTTAAAGTAGAACCCCCGGAGGTTTAAAAAGTAGAATTTAAAGTAGAACCCCCGGAGATTTAAAGTAGAACCCCCGGAGGTTTAAAAAGTAGAATTTAAAGTAGAACCCCCAGAGATTTAAAGTAGAACCCCCGGAGGTTTAAAGTAGAACCCCCAGAGGTTTAAAGTAGAATTTAAAGTAGAACCCCCGGAGATTTAAAGTAGAACCCCCGGAGGTTTAAAGTAGAACCCCCAGAGATTTAAAGTAGAACCCCCAGAGATTTAAAGTAGAATTTAAAGTAGAACCCCCGGAGGTTTAAAGTAGAATCCCCGGAGATTTAAAGTAGAATCCCCAGAGATTTAAAGTAGAACCCCCGGAGATTTAAAGTAGAATCCCCGGAGATTTAAAGTAGAATCCCCAGAGATTTAAAGTAGAATTTAAAGTAGAACCCCCGGAGATTTAAAGTAGAACCCCCAGAGATTTAAAGTAGAATTTAAAGTAGAACCCCCAGAGATTTAAAGTAGAATTTAAAGTAGAACCCCCGGAGATTTAAAGTAGAACCCCCAGAGATTTAAAGTAGAACCCCCGGAGGTTTAAAGTAGAACCCCCGGAGGTTTAAAGTAGAACCCCCAGAGATTTAAAGTAGAATTTAAAGTAGAACCCCCAGAGGTTTAAAGTAGAACCCCCAGAGGTTTAAAGTAGAATTTAAAGTAGAACCCCCGGAGGTTTAAAGTAGAACTTCAGCTCCTGTTGAGGAACACTGGACGTGTTTATTTGTGTCCTCTGGTGGTTTAATAATTATTATTAATAATTACTGAGGCAGACGTTTCAACATGAACCAACATGATGAGGAACAGAACATAAACTGCAGCTGTGACCATTAAATGCTCCTAAAATCATCAGCTGAGACAGATTCTACTTCCTGTCTGCGTCCAGACGTGTCTCCCCGTCTGCAGCGTCAGACATCATCACCTCGTTACCTGCTGCCTGAGCACGTCTGAATCCACAGCTGGACACAGAGCAGAGACACGGTGACATCATCACACATCTGGATCTGCTCGTAGTGGACAGAGCTGAGGACTGGAGACAGAACAGTTCAACTCAATAAATGTCTTCATAATGCTGTTATAAACGATTATAAAGCTTTATTAACAACTGTTAATGGCTTTAAATAAACTTGTTTATTATTCTAAAACCTACATGGTCTTATTAACACATATGAATGTTAATGAACAGCTCATAAGGGCCTTATTAGCTTTTAACTAACAATTATAACAGGCTCATTAACGTGGTTTCTCTCTCTGTGCCTCCAGCCAACACTGTGACATCATCATGACATCACCACTGAAAGCGTCTGAAGATTTCACTTCATAAGAGCAGGACGATCAATAAGTTAATCAGTGAGACGGATCAATAAACCGATCGATGAGCAGTGAAGCTGACTGACCCTGAGACGTGAGCTGAGTGTGAGACCTGAGCAGCCAGCCGAGCGAGTCCATCAGCTTCCTGAAGAGAGACGCACACTGACAGACAGACAGGTCAGAGAGACAGACAGGTCAGAGAGACAGACAGACAGGTCAGAGAGACAGACAGGTCAGAGAGAGAGAGAGACAGACAGACGGGTCAGAGAGAGACAGACGTCAGAGAGACAGACAGGTCAGAGAGAGAGAGAGACAGACAGACGGGTCAGAGAGAGACAGACGTCAGAGAGACAGACAGGTCAGAGAGAGAGAGAGACAGACAGACGGGTCAGAGAGAGACAGACGTCAGAGAGACAGACAGGTCAGAGAGAGAGAGAGACAGACAGACGGGTCAGAGAGAGACAGACGTCAGAGAGACAGACAGGTCAGAGAGAGAGAGAGACAGACAGACGGGTCAGAGAGAGACAGACGTCAGAGAGACAGACAGGTCAGAGAGAGAGAGAGACAGACAGACGGGTCAGAGAGAGACAGACGTCAGAGAGACAGACAGGTCAGAGAGAGAGAGAGACAGACAGACGGGTCAGAGAGAGACAGACGTCAGAGAGACAGACAGGTCAGAGAGAGAGAGAGACAGACAGACGGGTCAGAGAGAGACAGACGTCAGAGAGACAGACAGGTCAGAGAGAGAGAGAGACAGACAGACGGGTCAGAGAGAGACAGACGTCAGAGAGACAGACAGGTCAGAGAGACAGGACAGAGACAGACAGGTCAGAGAGAGACAGACAGTTTGTCTCCACACTCTTCAACACTAAAAGTCAAAGAGACAAAAGTTCTGCAGGTCCTGAAGAATCTTCTCACCTCGTCCCGCCTCATCAGCTGACTGGCCAATGACAGGAGGCCGTCCATGACTGACGGCAGGAACAGCCTATGAAAGGCCTCCGACTGTTTACCAGGCTCCACCCCCACACAACAGGAGCTGGACAGTCAGACAGACAGAGAGACAGACCGGTACAAATATCAGTCCACTGTCAGTATCATTCCACCTTATTAGCTCGGGTTCTTGAAATGGTTCCATTTAAGATCCCTGGAACCTTGGTGATATCTTGTGAACCAGAGTGGAACCTTTGTGAGGAGGCATCATCATCATCATCTTCATCATCGTCTTCATTGTATTTTTTTTAATTGAACGTTAGTTTACTTTGTTATATTTTATTGTAATTTTAAAATACAAAAAACAAATGTTTTAGAATAAAAAGATAATTTTCTTTAATCAGAACACATTAAAGTAAGAATCTATAAAAAAGCTTTAAAACAAGCAGTGAGCTGCAGATACCTGGTGAGCTGAGCCAGCGTGGCGACAGCGCTCCAGTTTCCCAGCAGCCTCCTGGGATCCAGAGTCAGGACCCGGACACAGTGACTCAGGACGCCGCTCAGGTACAACTGAGACTTCACACGCGTCAGCGCGCCGCCGTCCGTCTGCCGCGCCGCCGCGTTCAGAGCCTCTGACAGACACACCAAGACCTGATCAACGTTTATCACATTTTATGAACCGATCAACTAATCGATTAGTGGAAAAATGATTGCCAGATTGATCACGAGTTTAAAAATAGGTTCAAACATGTGAAAACAGGTGGAGCTCATGTTTGGACCTAAGATTGTGACAGAAATAATTCTCACTGTTTTCTGATATTTCATAATAATAATAATAATAATAATAATGATAATAATAATAAAGATAATAATAAATAATAATAATAATAATAATAATAATACAAATGACATATATTAGGATTTGGCAAAGCTTTTTGCAAATCATTGCATTCTGTTTTTATAAGTTTTATACAACATCACATCTTACCAACAATTAATCAATTCATCGATAAATGATTGTAAAGATTTGATAATTTCTCTAATATTAGTCTAAAGTGAATATCTTTGGGTTTTGGACAGATGGTTTGACTCTCTTAGTACATTTTATCTGCAGCAGAGACAGACAGGTGTGATGTGAGCTGTCTCACTGTTTAAGCCGGTGTTCAGGACGCGGACTCTCTGCTCCGGGTTCAGGTGTTCGTCCTCCAGCTGCCTCTTCAGCTCCGACACCACAGCCTCCTCCTCCGCCCGCCGCATCGTCTCTGTGAAACACAAAACACAAACATCATGGTCGTAAGATTTACTTCTGTTAAAACGATTTTAATCATATTGAATTGATATAATAATCATTATAATAAGCATTAAAAAATACCTTTACGATTAGCGATGGGCTGGTACCGGGTTGAGGCGACAAATTCCAAAATGTTTAAGTGTTTACAGAAATACGGTTTATATTTATGGATTATATTGATGCCGAATTGACAACAATAGTGTCGACATATAAGATCTTTTATCTTGTGTTTCTACAGTGACGTGTTTTTAAGAACAGGTAAGAAATTATCAATATTTCATATTTTTTAAAGGGAGTTTGGTGTAATATTTACCTCGGAAAGCACAGGAACCACTATAAGATGATTGGTTGTATCCGTGTGGTGTGTGGAGCACTTACGGATCACCTGTCGATATCTGTTCGATACTTCTGTTTCTTGTCACAGATTTCAGTGCAACACCTGTTAGCACCACCGGCTGCTCGGGGACTCAGGGGGAGTGTTCTTGGTCGTTTCAGCTAAAGCTAACTGTGAGCTAAAGCTAACTGTGAGCTAATTAACAATGACTGAAACAAAAGTGACATTAAATGAGCTTCGCGCGGACTCGTTACGGTTTTAACGTGGAGTCAGAAACACGACGTTTTCTAGCACAGTTGGCTTTTAGCCGCGGAACAACCGACGCTCTTCCGTTTCTACGGCAACATGACGTCATTGTGCTGCGACGGCGCTCCGCTCTCCACCAGACAGAAGAAATAAACATTTCTCATATTTTTTTTTTTGAATTGATACTAAAAAAAAAACACTATGGTAAAGTAGCAAGTGTGATAAGGTTATTTTATTTTTAAGATTCTTCCTCCTTTCGATTTTTTTGTTTTGTTATTCAAATAAATCACCGATATTCTCATCTATCAATCATCTAAAATTTAAAAAAAGCTTTACTGAGACGAAATAAATTAATATAATTTAATGACACGCAGCTCGTCATGATTTTATGTGAAATTCTTGATGCAGTAAATAAAAAATAAAAAATAAAAAAGGTCTTAAAAAGAACAGAAGAAGAATCTGCAGCGGGCTGCTGTGTGTCCATGTGGCCTCCGGGTGGCGCTGTAGTCTCAACTCAAGCTGCTTCATTCATTCAGCTCTGCATGTTTTTTCATTTTATCGTCCCGCTAATGATTCTTAAAATAAAATTAAACCTCAAGTCGTCTTTAATCTCACCTAAATGACGTTATTTAATGGTCCTCTTTGTTTATTTGTCGTCTTTTCCACTATTTTTAAATGTTCCTCTTCTTACTAGTTTCATTATTAATGATACATAATCTTTTGTATATGACATTCCTCTTGTTCTTACCAGTTAATTTTGATTAATTTATTGTTCTTATCATTAGTCATTATCCTTGTTTTGGGGTTAGTGATGTTTTTCGGTCAGTTTTTCCGGTAAAATAAATACATAAATATTTTGTGATCATAACTGTCCACGGCAACAGTCTGTGACTGAGAAAACAGAATCAAGTATTTAACAAAACCGTGTAATAAAATATAACATGACATAAAATAACACATGTAAACGAACATAACATAAGATAACAATATAAATGAACATTACATGATATAACACGATACAATATAACATAATATAACATGATAACATTACATAACATGACATAAACTCACATAATAACATGACAAAACATAACATGTTTATAATTTAACATAATAATATAACATAACATGTCTCAACATAAAGTAACACATTAACACAAGTATGAAAAATAGAATTACAGTAGAATAAAGAGAATATATAAATAGAATCAGTAGAATAAAATAAAGCTCCTCTCTGATGTTAACCGGACCTGTACTCATAGTAACGGTACTGACAGTAACAGTAACGTTAATAGTAACGGGGAGAGGTGAGGGTTGTGTGTGTGTGTGTGTGTGTCGGTGCAGCAGCTGCTGCAGCCTCTCTCTCTCTCTCTCTCTCTCTCCTCTCTCTCTCTCTCTCTCTCTCTCTCTCTCTCTCTCTCCCCGGTGCGCCTGCGTGCTGACACACACAGTCACACACTGACACACACACACACACACACACACACACACACCGAGGAGCGAGCGACCGTCCGCTGCCTGGACGGCGGGAGGAGAGCGACACACACCGGGGCTGCATGCCCACAACTCCTCGGTAACGGTACCAGTAACGGGATCGGTACCAGTAACGGTGACGTGATGAGATGTGATGCGATGCCGCGCGGGATCACGGTAACGTAAGAGCAGCGGCAGCAGCAGCGGAGGAAGAGGAGGAGGAGGAGGAGGAGGAGGAGGACTGTCGAGGCTCAGCCGAGGAGGATGCAGCACTGACCGACTCATCGCTGCACATCAGTCCGTCCGACGGTGCCTGCCCGCCCGCCCGGGAGACTGCACCGACCCGATCCCATGTAAAGCCGCAGGGATGGACGGGTAGGCAGGAAGGAGGAGAGCACCGAGCGACCGAGCGACGGTACATAACGGAGGAGAGAGCGCGAGGAGGAGGAGGAGGGGGAGGAGGGAGGAGGAGGAGGAGGAGGAGGGAGGAGGCGCCAGGCGGAGCGGAGGAGCACCGCGAGGAGGAGGGAGGATGAATCCGGTGGATGGAGGAGGAGAAGCGGGCCCGGACGGCCTGGCGACGGCAGGTAGGGTGTGTGTGTGTGTGTGTGTGTGTGTGTGTGTGTGTGTGTGTGTGTGTGTGTGTGTGTGTGTGTGTGTGTAGTGGGAGCTTCTGTCGCCATGATGCCTCCACATCCGCCCATTGACTCAGAGTGTGTGTGTGTGTGTGTGTGTGTGTGTCAGCATCCCTCTGTCCAATGGCACTGAGGTGTGTGTGTGAGTGTGTTGGGGGTGGAGGGGTTCCTACCAAGGAGGATTGTGGGAAGGCCTGCTTGGCTATTAAACACGCGTGTGTGTGTGTGTGTGTGTGTGTGTGTGTGTGTGTGTGATGTAATGTAATGTGTAGTAACAGTGTTACAGTGTGTGTATGCAGTGAAGACGTGGTCACATGATGCTTCCATGTTCCATTCATTCCATCACAGGTAGAACCGTAGTATTATTGGTAGAACTGAATAACATGCTGCGTTCTGATTGGCTGATTGTCAGTGAAACCTCGTTAACCTGCAGCTACTCTCCTGACAGAACTCTCTGGTGAACGGTTCTTTGTGCCATAATATAAGAAGGTTCCCGGTAGAACCCTTGGAATATAAAATGGTTCTCAATAGATCGCTGTGGGTGGGTTCTTGTTAGCATCCTTAGCAGGTGAAAAGGTTCTAGATAGAACTCCCAGAGAGGGATCTGGGTGGAAACATTACACTATCGAACGGTTCCCTGTAGAACTTCTAATAGGGGTGGGTAGAACCAAAAAGGGTTCTCCAATGGGGACAAGCTAAAGAACCCTTTATCGTTCTACCCTGTAATATTCAAATGTTTGTTCATGTTTCAGGTATTTTTAAATGTCGATGTTTGTGGGAGGACCACATTTCCCATCATGCCTTCTCTGGACTGAGTCCTTTGTTCCGTTTGCTGTTCTATGTTCCAAACGCAAAAGTTACTTTGAGTTAGTGTCAGTCCAGAACGTAGAACCCTCAGGAGAAAAGAGGGTTCTCAGTGAAACCCTTGGAGGTTCTCCGTAGATCCCCTGGGTGGGTTCTACATGAAACACTCCAGTTCTCGCTAGCACCTTTAGAAGGTGGTAAGGTTCTGGATAGAACCCTCAGGAGTGTTCTGGGTGGAACCTTTTTACCATAGAAGGGTGCCACGTAGAATTCCTCATAGGGGTTCTGGGTGGAGCCTTACACAGGTAGTTCTAGGTAGAACCCTTTATGTTGGATTCTACGTAGAACTCTCTGAATGAGTTCTAGGTGGAACCATTTAGTAGCACTCGGGATGCACAATAACTATCGGTACCGATAATTATCGGCCCGATGTTGGAAAAACTGACGTCACGCAGAGTCCGATAATTCATTTTTTGCTGATAACTATATTATAAATAATCCATCATTCGCTGATTCTCAGTCTGTTTGTTTGTTTGTGTTGCTGCTGTTGTCACGTACATGATGTCATATTGATGCTCCGCCTCAAACATAAACATGGCGCCGCCGTCACCACTGTGGGCATTTTTCACCGTTTCTGAAAAAGACAACGTGATTCAGTGTGTAATAAATGTTCAGCCGGAGGTAAAAAGTTTCAACACATCCAACTTTATTAGCCACTTAAAGTTTCACCATGGAAACGAGGGTATATGGAGAGAGGATGAGGATGAGGATGAGGATGAAGAGGACTGATGCAGCTAACACTGCATCACCAGCCAGCAGCAGTCTGGAGTAGAGATGTTCCTGACGACTAATTTCCCTGAAGATTAAACGCAAAATTTAATTTAGACTAGTGGACTAGTCGAACACTAAGAAAACACAGAAAACAGTTAAAATTGAACAGAATTGATTAATTTAATGTTAAACACTGTCTGTAAAAATACTGTGCGTATTAAAGCCATTTGAAGCCGTTAACCACAGTCAACAATCACCAAATCGTACTTTAAATGCAGCTGAACTGCTGCTCTGCGCTGTGCAATACAAACACTACACATTAATACAACAAGTCACTAAATGCTTCATCTTTTCAGACTGAAGAGGACGACAGCGTCTGCAGGTAAACAACCTGCAGCTGACTGTGGCAGTGTGGCTAACGTTAGCATGCTAACAGCAGCAGCAGCTTCTCCAGGTTTAAGTCCGTGTCTGTTCTTAATGTGGTCACATGTTACCCAGTCGAGTGAATATATGTATCAGCTGATTCTGTCACAGTTTACATTCAACATTATTTCTATTGTCTAGATTAAAACGTGAGCTGTCATCTGTCCGACTTTACTGATATAAACATCCCTGGTTGCCTAGGCGATGGGCGAGAGGGGCTGAACTATATAATTAACTCGCAACACATTCAAACGCTGATCAATAACAAGGAACAGTTTTCATTCTGTAAATCTTTTATTTTTGTGTGGACACTGATGCACTTTATTTTTGTTCTGTAAAATATTTTTTATTGAGCGATGCAGCTGAGTGAAACAATAATAAATTTGTTTTTTAGTCATAACTTTTCTTGTTTTTGTTGTGATTAAACATTAATGATGAATGTTACATTATTCTGATAAGTCAGAGGCAGAGTTATAATGTTAAATTCATCTTTACTCACGACATCTTTGTCTTTCTTTACCTCAGGTGTTTATATAAACTAATAAAAATGTTATCGGTATCGGTTATGAGGAGCAGGAAGTTATCGGTTATTGTTATCAGTGGGAAGAAACAGTTATCGTGCCTCCCTGAGCAGCACCTTCAGCTGGTAACCAGTCAAACAGTTAAAGAACAGTTTGTTCTGTGGAGCTTTAACGAAGCTTCGGGGCAGCAGGAGAAAAAAAGAAGCACGAGGGCAAAGGATCTAAAGTACCTGACCTGAGGGGAACCCGGTGGAACCTCAAGGCTTCATGTTAAAACAAACTGTTGAAAAGATGAAACAAAGTATCTCGAGTTATTGTTATTATTGACGTTAAGTTATTGACGATCTGATCAGAAGTTGTGGAGATGTTTGTGTTGGACTGAGCCTGCAGGAGACACGTCGCTCACTCCGATTCAAACTAAATACTGACGTTAAAATGTGGAGAGTTCAGGAAGCCAAGCTTACAAGATGGGACCGGACCGGAGAACCTGATAAACGTTCTGCCTGCAGCTGCACAACATCTGCAGTACAAGAAGAAGCCGATACCTGAAGGAACTGTTAAAGTTCAGTCACTTACGAGGGTTAATGAAACAAAACCGAGGTCGTGTCGGTTTGATTTTTCACTTCCTACAGGAAGTTGTGATGTTGCGATCACAACAATTCATGCAAATTTTTTGCAAGATTGCAATTTTGTCCAAACTTTTTCCACAGGGACTGAAGAGAACACATTAGTCCTTATTATCAACAGTTTATAACTTTGTTCTGACTGAGTTTGTGAAAACCCCCCGATGCTTCTTCATGTACAAGTAAAACTCATTTTGTTATAGTTTTTGTAATTCTGAGTCGTGTTGGTAACTTTAGGGTGCAGGTTTAGTCTCCATGCAGACAGGTTCCCTTTGATCTTTAATGAATTATATTTTAAAAACACAACTTTTTTCTGCATTTTTCACTCCCAACAGCTGAGCATCACAATATGCATCTGTATTTTTCAGAAAAGCTGCTGTGAAATCAGATACTTTAGGTCACAACAATCCAGGATCCTGGAGGGGCTGATTTTTACTGTGAAGCAGCTGGTTGGGTTTTATCGGGGCTATAAGAGGTTATAACTGTCACAGTCTTGAGCTTTTGTCTAGTCACTTCCTGTTTTATTTTGTAGTTCTTCCCTGTTGTTTCTGGTTTTACTTCCTGTGTTTGTTTCCTGCCCTTTTTATTCCACCTGCCCCATGATGAGTGTATTTAGTCTCGTGTGTTTCGTTGCCTGTTTCCCTTCGTTTTTGGACCGTTTTTGTTTGTCGTTGTTTTGTCGTTGTTTTGTCGTTTTTTTGTCATTGCCTCGACTGCTGAGAGAAGGATTGATTTGGGGAGTGTATGAACGGATATTGGACCATGCAGAGGACAGTCGATTGAATGGATCATTTTTTAACTCAGCTGTATCTGATCTATGATCTCTTTTCTAGTTTCATTTTGTAGTTCTTGCCTTCCTTCTTGTTTCTGGCTTTACTTCCTGTCGTTATGTGTTTTCCCGCCCTTGTGAGTCCTGACTGTGTCCACCTGCCCCATGTTTAGCCCCCTGGTGTATTTAGTCTCGTGTGTTCTCCTCCCTTGTTGCCTGTCTGTGGTCGAGTGTCCTGGTGTTTCCCTTCGGTTCTGTATCGTTGAGATGTTTGTTTTCGAGTAACAGTGACATGTTTTGGCGTCTGTGTCCTCGTCAGATTCTGCAGCGGTGTCTTCGGGTCTCGGAGGCTGACATTTTGGAGACTCAGAGGACATTGTGGTGAAACATATTCATTAGTTTTTGTTGCATAATCGGTGTGATGTGTCCTGACAGACTGACAGCAAGTTTCTCTGAAGGCTTTTCATCTGCTCTGTGCAGCAGCTATTTTAGGCTTTACTCTGACTCAGTGTGTGTGTGTGTGTGTGTGTGTGTGTGTGCGTGTGTGTGTGTGTGTGTGTGTGTGTGTGGTATTGGTGTGAGACAGCCTTGTCAGAGTGGAAATCCCTCGTCCAGCTCCCAGCGCGGGTCTGGAGTCACCCTGACTGACGGCTCATCCAGGATCACTCAGCCTGACAGGCAGCTGATCGAGGATCAATCAGACTCCTGACAGAGTTTTCTGGTGGATAGTCGTCGGCGTGGTCGGAGCGGCGTGGCTGAACAGACTGGAGTGAGACACGGTGTCATGTTTACAGCCCACAAACTCCCACCGCCGTCTCATTAGTGAGTGCAGGCTGTTAGCGCTGCGCTCAGACCTGTTATACACTCACACGGTCAGTCAGCCAACGCTCAGCCAATCAGCAGTGACGAGACCCCTTCTCTGGTTCTAAATATTGTACCGTGGGTTTCTGTGGGCGGAGCTTAGGTGGAGGCAACATAATTCTCTCTACGTGTTAGCTAACATTAGCTAACAAGTTTTGTTGGCTCGTTTCCTCGTCTCACACATCGTCGCTCCATGTTATCGTTCTGCTGTCGAGGGAAAAAACACTCTGGCTGTTTGTTGTTTGTTCTGTAAACCAATCACAATCGTGTTGGGTGGAGCAAAGCTCAGGACGCAGCGATGGTGACGCATCCTGAACCAAAGTGAACATTTGCATGTCAGGAGGTGAACTCTGACATAAAACAGCTGTTAGCTTGTGTAGCGTCTCAGGTTTGTCGTTTTCAGTTTGTAGGTTGTTGTTTCCAGGAGACTTTGATACATTAATCTACGTTATGTTACATTCTGATACATTACATGGTGTTATGTTAACTATGCTAGGCTGCATTATGTTACACTGCATTACATTAATTTACATGATGCTACGTTACATTACGTTATGTTACAATGATGCACAATAAAAATAATCAATAATTCCCTCAAACTAAAGTAACGAGCCTGAGGAGGAGAAAGTTCAGATGTTTGTGTTTGAATGTTGGGAGAAAAAGTAAAAAATTAAATCTATCGTGGGTTTCTGGACTTTTTGCGTCCGTGTTTGCAGGACGTTTCTTGGTGGACACAAGGTGTCATGTGACCTGTGTTTGTGTTTGAGTTGTTAAGAAGCTCGATGTTAAAACAGACTCGATGATCCATCAGCTGTCTCAGACCAAACAGACCACGTGGGTCTGAAGTGTCTCTGGTGGACTCTGAGGAAACGGATCGGTCCAGAGAGGATTCAAGGACAGCGAGGACAGACAGACAGGACAGAGAGAGAGACAGGATGATGTCTGTCTCTCAGAGGGTTATCACTGCTCGAGCTGCTAATGTGAGATGTTTAATGCCCTCAGTGTGTGTGTGTGTGTTGGATTAGCTTCCTCCCGCTGTGCAGGATGATCTGACGCACACAGGAGGCCTGCGTGTCTGTCTGCAACACACACACACTCACTCACACACACTCACTCACACACTCTGAGCTGCAGGAGTCAGCTTTTTAATTGAAATGTCTGTCAGCTCGTCTCTCTGAAGCCTGATTGGCTCATTTTGGTGGATGGGTGGAAACGGCTGGATGCTGTTCGCTGGGTCGTCTCCTCGTCGTTTTGACATCACATGTGGTTAAAATGACGACATCCTTACCATGAAGTGAAGAGCGACGTTAACCCCACGGAGGACACAGATGGACGGTTTAAGAACCTCAGAGTTCAGGTTCTGTCTCAGTGGACGAGAGTCTCTGAGCTGCTCTCCTCTGAGAGAGACGAGCTGTTCCTCTGACTGACAGTTGGAGGCGATAACGAGCCGACAAATACAGCAATGCAGCACAAAATGCAGACGAGAAGAAGAAGACTGCAAGCTAGCAAAGAATTTACAACTTTGTGAATTTCTTTCTTTGTAGAGTTGAAATAATAAAGTTTGGTTGTTAACATGTTTAAAACTAACGATTATTGTCACGATCGATTCATCTGCTGATGATTTCTGTCTGTCTCCCTGTCTCCCTGTCTCTCCGTCTGTCTGTCTCTCTGTCTGTCTGTCTCTCTCTCTGTCTGTCTCTCCGCCTGTCTGTCTCTCTGCCTGTCTGTCTCTCTGTCTGTCTGTCTCCCTGTCTCTCTGTCTCTCTGTCTGTCTGTCTGTCTGTCTGTCTGTCTCTCTCTCTCTCTCTCTGTCTGTCTGTCTCCCTGTCTCTCTGTCTGTCTGTCTCTCTCTCTGTCTGTCTCTCTGCCTGTCTGTCTCTCAGGTCCTGGTAAAGCCGAGTGTGTCCGGGCCGTTGACGTCCTGACGGTGCTCAGAGAGAAAGTGGCCTTCGTATCAGGTAAAACAGTCGCTGCTGCAGACTTTAACCCAGTTTGATCCAGTTTGGTCTCACCTTGACCCACTTTAACTGACTGTGTCCTCCAGGTGGGCGGGACAAACGCGGCGGACCAATCCTGACCTTTCCTGCCAGGACCAATCATGATCGAATAAAACAGGAGGACCTCAGCCGATTGGTCACTTACCTGTCAACCATACCCAGGTAACGCCCTCTCTGTCTGTTGGCCCGTCTCCCTCTCTAACCCCCGTCTCTCTGTCTCCCTGCCTGTCTGTCTCTCTGTTCTCTGACAGCAGTCAGGTGTAGAATCAGAGGAGTCAACAGTCCTCTCAGTCTTTACTCCAGTACAAGTACAGATACTCGAGTAAAAGTACTCATTCAACTTGTTTACTGCAGTAAAAGTGAAAAAGTTGAGGCTCTGAAACGTCCTCAGAGTATAAAAGTAAAAAGTCGTCCTCTGAAGGACAAAGATAACTGAACTGAACCTTTTCTCCACCACAGACTCTCCGTCTCTGACTGTCTCAGCTTCAGATGTGTCTCATTGTGTCTTTTATGTCTTCTGTTACACCATTTTTTGTCTCTTGTCTTTGTTACATCTTTCTTGTTGTTACGTCTTTAAAGCTTATTTCCATTTTGTCTTTTTGATCACTACGTCCTGATGTTGTTTTTCGTCTTGTTACGTCCTTCAAGTCGTTTTGGTCTCATTATGTTTTTTTTGTGTTTGTCTTCTACATCTTTTATTTGAGTTATGTCTTTTTCATCTTTATGTCTTTTATGTAGTTTTTCGTCTTGTTACATCTTTTTGTTTGAGATCATTTTTTCATCTTGTTACGTCCTTACGTCATTTTCGTCATTTGTGATATGAACTGATGATTCACCAAAAATCGTCTTTTCTGTGTTGATGATGTTGGAAGGCGGCGCACAATGATGCAACAATAATCAATAATTCACCTCAGAGTCATGAAAACTAAAGTAACGAGTCTGTTTAGAAAATGTGAGGAGGAGAAAGTTCAGATGTAGAGTAAAAGTACAAAGTAGAGAAGAAACGAGACATTAACTTCCCTTCTGTCTGTCCCCTGTCCCTGTTTGTCTCTGTCTGTCTCTCAGTGAGGACGTGCGTGCTCGGGGCTTCACGGTGGTGGTGGACATGCGCGGCAGTAAGTGGGACAGCGTGAAGCCGGTGCTGCGGACGCTGCAGGAGTCGTTTTCCTCCAACATCCACACGGCGCTGCTCATCAAACCAGACACCTTCTGGCAGAAACACAAGACCAACCTGGGCAGTGCCAAGCTCAGCTTCGAGGTACCGCTGAAGTTCCAGTCCTGGTCCTGGCATTAGTCCTGCAGTAGTCCCGCATTAGTCCCGAAGTAGTCCTGCATTAGTCCCGCATTAGTCCCGCAGTAGTCCCGCATTAGTCCCGAAGTAGTCCTGCATTAGTCCCGAAGTAGTCCTGCATTAGTCCCGCATTAGTCCTGCAGTAGTCCCACATTAGTCCCGAAGTAGTCCTGCATTAGTCCTGCATTAGTCCCGAAGTAGTCCTGCATTAGTCCCGCAGTAGTCCCGAAGTAGTCCTGCAGTAGTCCCGCAGTAGTCCCGAAGTAGTCCTGCATTAGTCCTGCATTAGTCCCGAAGTAGTCCTGCATTAGTCCCGCATTAGTCCCGCAGTAGTCCCGCAATAGTCCCGCATTAGTCCCGCGGTAGTCCCGCATTAGTCCCGGATTAGTCCCGCAGTAGTCCCGCATTAGTCCCGCAGTAGTCCCGCATTAGTCCCGCATTAGTCCCGCATTAGTCCCGCATTAGTCCCGCATTAGTCCCGCATTAGTCCCGCATTAGTCCCGCAGTAGTCCCGCATTAGTCCCGCAGTAGTCCCGCATTAGTCCCGCATTAGTCCCGCATTAGTCCCGCATTAGTCCCGCATTAGTCCCGCATTAGTCCCGCATTAGTCCCGCATTAGTCCCGCCTTAGTCCCGCATTAGTCCCGCATTAGTCCTGCAGTTTCCTTGCATTTCCTTGTATCTTGCAGCAGCAGTAAACCGTTTCTTCTTCCTGTCTGTCTGTTCAGACCAGCCTGGTGTCGGTGGAGGGTCTGTCCCGGCTCGTTGACCCCTCCCAGCTGACCTCTGACCTCGGCGGCTCGTTGGAGTACGACCATGTGGAGTGGACCGAGCTGCGTCTGGGGCTGGAGGAGTTCTCGGGAGCCGCCACGCAGCTGCTGGCCCAGCTGGAGCAGCTGGAGGCCGGGCTGAACCGCATACCAGAGCCCCAGGACGTGGACGAGGCCCGCAAGTGAGGAGGAGGGTCATTTA
>JAJHUR010139129.1:361-16322 GCA_027495735.1 Lutjanus campechanus
CTCCAAGACACACTGAGCTCCTCTCTTTCTTCATCTCTCTCCTCAGATCTTTATGTTCTATTAATGCCTGTTACTGACTTGATTCCTTCCCCGGAGTCTTTCTGCTTTGTCATCCTGCAGATTCTCATGGACTGTGGCCGCGCATGGATCGCTGATCACTGCTGCATCTTCTACTGTGGATTAATATAACTATCTCACTGAGCTAAAAGACAAATGGAAACATCACCTGTAGCTTCACAAATTGACTCAGTCAGTCACCTGTGTGCAAGACAGCAGCTGTTAGTGTGTAAAGGCAGATTTCAAACAGCTGTCAAAAATTCAGTTATTGAGACAAAAATCCCCAAATACACAAATTGCATCTAGACAGCATGGAGATGTTGGTCATTTGTTTTAAACAATGATTTATTGGCTCCAAAAGTGAAAAACTGATGTTTAAAAATTATATTTTTGCATTGACTCCAATTGTTCACATGAGAGCAAAATTCAAAATGCTGTAAAAAATTCAGTTTTTGAGATAAAATTCTGATATTTGGCAAACATCATCTACTATGACTCCAAAATTTTGTCTTTTTTTTGTGAACATTGAAAATGTATTTAGAAAGAATTTGCAAGTATATGTCTACAATACCATTTACAGTTAAACATTTTGATGCACTGTAGGCTCAATTTTTGATAAATCAAAAATCTGTGTGGATCGTTTGTGTAGGACAGTCTGAAGATGTTCTGTAGCAAGTTTGGTGTCAATTGAGCAAAAATTGTGGGAGGAGATAGGTTTAATAAGTTTTACAGTTTTTGAAAAAAACAGAGTGATGGACTTCATAATTTGCAATAGGTTTAAATGTACAAAAGTTTCTTCAGTATCGGGGCTACATGTTGGTGAAAGTTGCAAATCCGTAGCACATATGGTTGATTTGTTGTGAATTTTCAAAGTTTTGAAAGTTAGAGGCTTGCTGTAGCGCCACCATCAGGACTATTGGCCTGTTTTTGCAGCTGAGGCAATCTGGCATGGGACTGGACCTTTGTGCAAAATTTGGTCATTTTTCGTGCATGGGAAGTAGGATTTCCTCGGGAAGAAGAAGAAGAAGAAGAAGAAGAAGAAGAAAGAAGAATGCAGGATTACAAGAGGGTCCTGGCAGCTTAGGCTGCCCGGCCCCTAATTAACAACTATGGGCAAATGAAATCTTATATTTGGCAACATAGTCCTCAAATACTTGTAGAGCAAAAGATTGCAGGTGTTAATAAGGGGTTAATTAACATAAATGAATTTCATGTTGACAAAGATATCTGAAAATAAGATATAATGTTGATCTAATACTGCAGAAGCTGCGGTTCAGCTGCAAAGACAACATTTCACATTCAGGTGTGGCTTGCAAACCTCTGTCACATGTTGTGCAATTTAACTGATTGTACAAGCCATTTTATTATTATTGGAAAAAGTCAACCTGTTCCCCAGGGGAATTTTTCTGGTAGCACAGGTGACAAATTGACTTGTTGGATGTTTATTTGAAGCTGGGAAAGTTGGCCATGTGATAACAGGCAAAACTGGCTAATGAAAATGGTGTCTGTTTGTTCTTCATTTTTGAGCATGCCAAGCTTAATACTTAATCCCACATAAAGCCTTCAAGACAAATTTTGTTTCCCTCCTGTCCGAGCTATGTTGACATAAATGAAGTACTCTGACGCTCAAAACTCTCTGACATGTTTCTTTTTCCCATAAATGAAATCTGGAGGACTTGTTTGGTTTTTACAACAAGCCAGTGTTGTCACCACACTGTTTGCATTATCAAAACTACTGGCTACTTGTTTTATCTATTTAAATGGGCTACTGGATACTGGATAATGTTATATGTCAGACAGAAAGAAAGAAAGAAAGAAAGAAAGAAAGAAAGAAAGAAAGAAACTTACCTTCTTGTGAAGAAAAACGTTATGTTACAATTTATCCTAGGGGAGACATGGATGTGTGAATCAAAGTTCATGACAATCCGTCCATTAGTTGTTGAGATATTTAACTCAAAACCACTGCTGAGACTCCCAGGCTGAAATCAGAGTAATAGTGTAGAATTAGGTCTTTGGTGGGCATGTCATGCCTCTCCTGCATCTCCTGGACAAGCTTGTGGGGCATAGAACCATATGTGTTCACCACATCCGACTGTAGTGCCGTCAGATCACCTCTATTCTCCGTGGAGTCTCGAAGGAGCTGTAATGACCACTCCTGTCTGCTCAAGGCACCCAGGAACGCCAGGATGCCACCTGTCTACACTAAGGTGTCGATGTAGAGGCTCTTGAGTAAGAAATCTCCCAGCCACTTTGCTACAATGCTGAAGAAAACTGAGTAAATATATGAATCCTATCCTTTCCTTTCTGTCCTGCTTTGGAATCCACATGACTTCTGCAGAACGCCATTGCTCCTTTGCTCTGTCTCTTCTCCATATGACCTGGATACTCCTCCAGTGCTGGTGCAACAGCTTGGGCAACGCTTGTACACCCTGTAGGTTACTCCACTTGGTCCTGGTGCTGAGCTGGACCAAGCCCTCTTCATCACAGCTTGTACTTCCTTCAGGCATGGCTCCATCAGGTTGAATAGTTCAGCTGGCTTTGGTGGTCAAACCACAGCCTCACATGGACTTAAGGCTTGATCTCTGTCGGGGTCATTTAAAGCATTATTACGGCGTTGATCTATGTCCTTTTTTGAACACGGTATGTGTCCACTGCACTTCTGCCCAAGCTGCTTGGTGAATCTGAAATGGTTATTGACAAATGTGGTCAGTCTACTAGCCCTTTCCCTATTTGTTTGTCTGTTTTTGTGAAGTTTTGCAACCTGAACCTGTTCTGTCACTCCTCCAGGGGCTTTAGTGTATTTTCTCTATTTTGTTTCATTCCAAAATGTCTGATCAGTTATTGCATTATGTATTGTAGGTGATTTATACTGGAAATGAATCAGAAACCAAACAGAACTTTACAATAAGTCGTACAAAATGTGTCATTCTTGGTCCCTAAATGGAAAGCACTATTACACTAAGTTAATGAAGTCAACACATTATCTGTTTAAATGCACCACGTGATCATGTGTATTTATATTAATTTACAATTTTCATCACTGATACAGTATTGGCCAGGGGCCCACATAGATTGGCCACACAAGTACTGAATCAGTCAAAACAGGTAACTGTCAGAATCTGGGAGGTGCTACATCCTGTTCCAGCTGGATCTGGGTCACAGACAAACTGCCTTCACATACAGTCCTGGCATAAACACCAGGGTTCAATCACCACAGACAAAGAAAGATGATGATTATTACTTAGCGTCTTTTATCTCCACAAATTGGACATGTTGGTGCACAACTGAGAAAGTTGTGATCTTGAATGAGATGAATGAAAACTATTGGACTGATTCCAAATCAACACTACCATGTTAATGTGTGTGCTGCATTACTACACAACCACCCTTTAATCTACCTTAAAACAACAATCTCCCCAAAATGGTCCAGCCTTTGTTATCCCTTCTTGACCCTTATATCAGCATAAACATTAATTTTAGCTCACTGTAAATGGTGTCACCCAAACAAATATGTTGTCTGGAGATATAATAATGATATTCAAAAAGTGAAACTGATTAAACTATAACAGTTATCATGACTGATTTCTCAGAAATAGTAATCAGTGCTCTTTTGCAATACATTCCTTTCACTCCGAGTCACTTTCACTCACACGCACACACAGAAGGAGAGAGATGATAAACAAGTTTTATCAGTGAATCATCTGCTAAAGGTATAATTATTTTGAGCCTGAGAATAAGAACAGACAACAGAGGTTTTTTGGCAGTGATAGATTCTGTATTTCTCTCCAAGTTTCAATGTACAATAATATTTCTACTAGACAAGAAGTAACTGCTCTGGCATTGTCGTTTCAGCTGTTTTACATGAATGTCTGTAGCAATCTTAATCTTCAATCTCTAACTTATTTACAGTGTTTTCTGCTATGACTCACATGTTTAAAATTGAGCTCTGAGACATGTTATATCCCCTCGTACAGAATAAAATTTTGTTTACAGTATGTGCATTAGTATATACATTTCTACCATGGGAACAAACATAAAATCTACTTTTTGCATACCCATTATCATGACTCCTCCCCCACAGGATCTGGGTCAAACATAACCAATTACTAAAGCTGAAGATAGTTTACGTTCTGTCTGAAATACCACAACAGTTTTGGTTAAGAGAGAAGAAAACTTGACTTGGCATTTTATTGGTTGAAATCTCAAGGCTTATAGTGGAACAGGGATGGTCTTCATTCTGCAGCTCCAGACCCTGAGAAGCAGAGGAAGCTCCACAGACAACAGTATCAGTACTCATTCTGTCCTCTGGCAGCTACATGCAGCAGACGCAGAAGCAGCTCTGCAGGTGAGCTCCCTGCAGAGCTGTCAGCCGCCTCTGAGGCCTCTGTCTCCCCCAGGCAGTCAGAATCCACCGCACAGCTCTCTGACAGGGAGGAGAGGAAAATTACTATATTCAAACTATGCCCACAAACCAATTCATACCACATTTACATGTCTAAACATGGCAATCACATGCAATCAAAGCTGACTGTACCTGAGTTACAGCAGAGTCCAGAAGCAGCACAGCGTCCTCCTTCAGATCCACAGGGTCTCCCTCCTGCCTGGCAGGGAGTGAGCAGGTAGTTCTCCTCCACACAGTGAGCTGTTTCTGGGGAGCCCAGCAGGCAGCCGAGGCCCTCCCCACAGCAGATATTAGGGCCAAAGCAGCGGCCCCTGTCTCTGGGGCCACAAGACATGCACTGTAGGAAAGATTTGAAACATTTAAACATTAATCAGATGATATAAATCAGGTCAATTATTTTCAGTTTTTTTTAAATGTCAGATGGGAATGACAACTGCTTCACCCAGCCTTGTCTTAGCTCAAAACTCATTAAAGAGATCTTCACATACTTAGATCTATGAAGTATCACACACTCAGAATAAAGTGTGATACTGCATAGATCTAAGTGCATGAAGTTCTTTTGAATAAGTTTGGACATTTTTTTCATGTTCACATGATATTCAAACTGTCAATAATCCAGTGCCACTTTAACATGATGTCTGCTCTTAAATCATTTCCGTTTCAGTTCTCGCTCAGTCTCATTTGCCGAAAAAAAGAGACAAAATAGAATAAAGTTAAAGACGAATTTGCCAGATAGCATTTTTTTTTTTCAAATTCCCTATAGATATCAGAACAATACGGTTATTGTGAATTCTTTTGACCACAATAATCGTGGTGAAAATCTGATATTGTGACAGCCCTAATTCAAACAACATTGGCAATGGGAACAGAATGAGTTGAAAAGCTGATTCTAAAATATTAGTTTATCTCAGTATATGTCCATATATACATTATTTCTAATGTGTTTTTTTTTTACTTGCCTCTACACTATTCTAGAAATCAGGAAAATAAAATTAATATACATAAACATTTGAAATGCATCATGTCATGCAGTTTTTGTTTCCCTTAAGGTGAAAGTAAAAAAAATCCCTGTTGCAGACAATGTGAAATGTATTTTAGTACCCTTTCTTCTCGGAATTTAATGTGTGAAAGCAAAGACTGGATACATAATTTAAGAATGTAGTTCCCAGAATGATTTATGTTTATTAAGAAGGACTATCTATTTATTAAAGGATGACAATTTGTTTCTCCTCCATATGTACGTATTTAATTGTTAATTTAATGAGATGAGCTGTTTTGTTTGTTGTGTCGATGTGGTTGTAGGGTGTGTAATTTTATATGATTGTATGTGTGGTGAACCCCAGGAAGAATAGCCGGAGCTCATGCTGGTGCTAATGGAAGATCCTAATAAAGTAAAGTTATACACTTTGATAGACAGGTCACATCTAATCTTTATCTAATTTTATGGTCCTGAAAAAAAAAACAGGTAAATTTGCTTCTATCTTTTGTCAAAACATTGTCCTTAACATACTATATACACTCTATACGTTTTTCTGTTCAACTTTGTTATTGCCATCAGAATTGACTTTTATTATGGTCCTTACCATCCTTTTTTCAGGTCTTACTAAGGGAATGGCTGGGTTGAACACACATTAAATTCCCAAATTTTATACTTAAAAAGTGCACTCATACTTTTTAAACTCATATTATACATGGAATTGTCCCTATTTCACACAAATGATTACTTTAGAAATCGTTACAATAGGCAAAGGCAGCTTTTTTAAAAAAAATCTAAGACAGGTGATTTCCCAAAAGAATGCAGAAGAGATAGCAAAGGTCCTCACCTGTCTGATGCCAGTCTCCGGCAGCGCTCTCTTCCCTCCTCGGGGGCAGTTCTGGATGTAGCAGGCGGAGGAGAGGGCGAGCAGTCCCAGGACGCACAGAGAAGACAGGGAGTGAGGCATCGCTGCTGCTGGTTGTGGATGAAGCACCTGTATGTCCTCCGCCTGGGTGGGTGGATGTCTGACTGATGTCCCTGTCGATTCCTCACTTATAAGCAGATGGACTTGGTGAACTAACAAAGAGACTGACACTCGTGTCTGACGTCAGTGTCGTGCCGTGCCGCTCTCCAAACGCACGCGCGCGCGAAGGCCACCGGTGTGGGTGCGTCGTGTGCGCGAGAGGTCGTAGCAGATGTGGCTGTGCATCAGATGTGTGCCATCTAACAAATGTACGCAAGAAAACAGCAGTGACAGAAGAAGATGCGTTTTATGTATTCAAGACTGCGCCGCACTTATTTGGAAGAACTTTTGTGAATAATTTGAGCCGCCGCGGTGGATGACGGGAGGGGGGTGCACACCAAAAATGGCACAACATGAACAACTAATGAGACAGCTAATTAGATTTACTGCAATAAGTGCATTGATTAAGTATATTTCATTATGATCATGCACAATTCAGCTGTCAAGTTAATCACTGTTGATCACTGCAGGACAGACATGTTTGACTTCACACACAAAGGCACTAAACAGTGCAGACAGTGCCCGTTTTATTTTCATGCAAAAAATATTCGATTCAAGCATCTTAAATGTGAATAGTGTCTGGTTTCTTGACTGCTCTGTGACATTTGAGGACGTCACCTTGAGATAAATTAATCAAGAAACTAATTATTACTCGACAATGAAAATAATTGTTAGTTGTAGCCCAAATGGTGTGTGTGTGCTTTATAACTAGCAACTTGTGGTCATAAGTACCTTATGCCACCACATGAAGGCAACTGTGTTGGCATCATGACAACCTCAAGGTCAGGAAAATTATCCTCCTGATGTGATTTAAATCTATTAATGAGCACAACAAGATTAGCATTTCAAACAAACATAAATATCTGAGATTCATTATTCCGTTCAGAGTCTTACTGCATGCTCAGGGTTGTATTTCGCTTATTAGCGGTTGTGATGCTGATTAACAAGTAAACGATAAATGGCAAAACTGAGCATCAGAGGCAGCATGAGGCTAATGAAAGGAGTTCTTTAATTAACATCACAGCATTCAAGCATGATCCTCCAATAAATACAAGACGTGGTTTTATTTTGCATTACTGTACTCCTGAACAGTATGAAATAAAGTTTGATAAAAAAAATATTTTAAAGACAGAATAACAAATAAAAACGACTCCTGATAAATCTTGAAATAAACAAATTTTTCACGTTGTGAAATAAAGTTAAAGTTTTAGGTTGAATTGACATTTTTCAGATTTCTGACATGTATAAGGCAGAAAAATGACATCCAGTGTCAGTAGTGGCAAAGATTGTGACAAGTGAGTGTATTAAGTAGGGCTGAATGATGTGTAGAACTGCAATGACTATTCCATTAACAGAGTAGTTGACTGAAACAGAATCAGTTTGTTTCAAGTAAAAATGTCAAATGTTTGCTGATTTCAGCTTCTTAAATGTACAGATTTGCTGCTTTTCTTTGTCAGTTATGACAGTAAATGAACAGTCTTTGGGTTTTTGACTCCTGGTTTGACAAAAGAAGCAATTTGAAGAAGTAATTTTGGGCTCTGTGAAATTGTGATGAGTATTTTTCACAATTTTTTTGACTTTTTAAAGACTAAATGATTAATTGATTAACTGTGAAAATCATTGGCAGATTAATCTATATTGTTAGTTGTAACACTTGTGATATCCCCTCAAAAATCATTTTGTGATTATATAAAAAATTGCTGTTCCTGTGATTTGGATGTTGCCCTTGGCCATGATGCAGTTTTGATGATATTTCAATTAACTGTTCAGCCATAGTATAAAAACAGTCAATTTAAAAAGAAGAGGCAGTTAATATGTCTGATTTAGTATCATTTAAGTGCTTTGTGGATCACTTGCACCTGAAAAAGTGTAGCTGATGTCTCCATTTCACATGCAGAACAACCGATCCCAGTCTCCGCTCTTACTGAGCGGATACAGGATCATGACCTTGGTTAAGCTTAATGTTGTCAGGGAAACCAACACACAAATTAAGCTGTTTGTGATCGCGAGGCCCAATAAACACTGTTTTTCTTGACTTGGGTCTGTTTAACCCTTTTGGGCATGTAATAAGATTCACATAAAAGGTAATTAGGGTGAAGTATAAAGAGGTAGAAAATGAGTACATGGCCAAGGATACTGTAAAGAATGTGTAGCCTCTGCTGGGAAACACTGCGCACACATTCATTTCCTGACACACTACTGCAAAGTACAGGCATTATAAGACATGATCCCGCACAACTTGCAACAGAAAATCTTTCAATTGTTTTTAGTCTCATAAATATGCCATTTATAACATATAAAAGGTCTTCAAAAACTTCAAAACCAGCATCTGTCCCCTGACAGATGGGGGTGTCTTACTGCCCATGGCATCATGGCTGTCATATCTGTGAAGGCACCATTAATACTGAAAGGCACATATAGGTTTTGGAGCAACATATGCTGCCATCCAGACGACCCTGCTTATTTCAGCAACACAATGCCAGGACACATTCTGCATGTGTTACAACAGCACGGCTTCATAGTAAAAGAGTTGAAGTACTAGACTGACCTGCCTGCAGTCCAGACCCCATCTCCCATTGCAAATGTGAGGTGCATTATGAAGCACAAAATAGAGACACCGAACTGTTGAGCACCTGAAGTCATGTATCAAGCAAGTATGAGAATTAATTTCACTGTGAAAACAAATAGTGTCCTCAGTTCCCAGAACTCATGGAGTGTTGATAAAAGAAAAGGTGTTGTACAACAGTGGTAAACTTGCTCCTGTCTCAACTTTTTACTTACAAAAAACAATAAAGTTAATCAGTTTGAACATAAATATCTTGTCTTTGTACTGTATTCACTTAAATTTAGTTTGAAAGGTTTTTGTAAAGAAATGCATTGTGTTTAACTGTATTGTAACCAACGTCCTAATTTTTTTTTTTTGAATTAGGATTGTAATAGCAAACAAAACTAAACACAGAATCTTGTGGGACACAGAGGCAGTCAGTGGTATAACAGTAACGTCAGGTTTTAATAAAACACATTAACAAGTCGTACGTAACCAGTTTCACTAAGTCCTTGTTGCATTTTCTAGCTGCATGCGCCCTCTTAGGACAACTCAACCTATATAAGAGCGTAGGGAATGTAAAGTGAATGAAGTGAAGGGAATGTGAAGTGGTAAATGGAGTGAAGAAGGAAAGAGGCAGAGCATGACCCCGTCTGTGTTTTCACAATGATCACACAGCCTTGGGTGGACTCTATTTTCCACTTAATTCTTCTGGCCTCTTGCTCTCAGTACTCCTGTCCCCCAACCTTTTCTTTGTGTATCCTCAACACATCCAGAGTCTGTACGAAAGCTGCACAACCAAGGCTGCAACCACACTTCACTGCTCGATGAAAAGGCTAAGACAGAGAGAGGGGGTGGAAGAGAGGAGGACAAAACTTTATTTTTAATATTCTTTTTGTAAAGGTCTTTGCCTTCAGTGACGTCCTGTCTATGACAGTAAAATCAGAGGCCTCTGTGAGCTCATTTTTTAGCGCTACAGATCCAAACATAAATCACTATTAGACATGAAGAACTTGGGAAACTTAACTTGTGTGAATAAGAAATAATGCAAAAATATTACAAAAAATAATAAATTATAAATGAAGGATGAATCATTTACTTAAGTTATTATATATACCATGACGGGTGTGGAGGAAGTAGCAGGTGTAAATAAGTTCATCATGGTCAGAACATTAGAACACCACATCTGCAGTACATTCCTGTCTTCACCTTGAGAACAGTCCTCATGTCTTCACAGGCTCTGAGGGCGTAGGTAGGTTCGCCTTTGACGGCATCTGTCAGTGATGCACACGGATGATGTAAGTGCGTGGGGTAGGCCTTTGGCAGGTGGGACACAAAATGTGATTGGATGTCGATACGGTGACGGAGCTGAGTGGTTGCGATTCCCTCCGCAGGCAGGAACGGCAGAGCAAGTGTCCGCAGGTGAGACGGTAGATGGATGATGCGGATTGAGAGTAAATGGAGACCGAACAGGAGCATGCAGAGCATGTCTTCTCACCTGGGAAACAAATGGGGAACATTAAAAAGGAATACTAATTAAGCAGTTGATGGATTTATGTTGATTTAACATTAGATATCATAAATACTGATCACATACCAATGCTCTGACCCATCTAATGATGATTTTCATTATTGATTAATCTGTCAGTCATTTTCTCAGTTAATTCACTAATTGATTGGTCCATTTCAGAAAATGTTAATTACTGTTTCCCAAAAGCCTAAGATTAAGTTCTCAAAAGCCTCGTTTTTTCCACAACTCAGAGATATTCTGATATGTGCCTCTGACAGAGCTGGTTGGATATACCGTGCGTAACTTTCCGCACTTCAAACCTCAGAAACACTTTCAAATTCTGTCTCCTACCCCCACGGGTCGGAGGAGTAGGATGGGAGGAGGAGATGAGGACGAGGAGGAAGAGGAGAAGGAGGAGCACGGTCAGCCGCGTAACTGCTCCACTGAGGTGGCTGGATCGGTTCGCCTCTCCTCTCCACCGCACTATTTCCACATGAAGCTGTTTTGGAGACGACCTGCCGTCTCCATATATTGCGCGCTTTCGTGCTTTCACTCCTCGGACCTGGAGATCTGTCCACTCGAAATTCTTTTCTCTTTGTTTCCTCCTGGGAAATCCGCTGTCATGCTGCCATTGCTTGTGCTACTGGCATACTTGCTTCTTAAAGGTGATGAGAGCCGACTTTCTGGTCGGTTTATTGCATGTTCGGCCTAAACTCGCCTGTGAATTAATGAGGGCACCTGGGCACACCTGACAGGCAGGATACCCCTGCACGCCTGGCGCAAGAAGGCAAAAGTGGATTTGGACACACCTTGAATACATTATATCCATTGAGCCTCATGCTTTTGATCAGCATAAGGTTAGGGCCCCCTGTGTTCAAGGATCACAGGCAAGATTGAGACTGCATACAAATATTGCAACCAACATGATGCAGCATGTCACCTGGCAACATAGTGAGAAGCTCAAGTCAACGCCTGAGCAAAGAATCTGTTAAAAGGACAATCCACGCTGACAAGCAGATTTACAAACTAGGAACACATGCAAGACTTAGTTTGTTTATTTGAAAAGATTTCATATATTTTTATTATTCATTTAGTTATATTGATGTGGGATTTGTTTTAAAAATAGATTATTTATTTATTTTTTGTTATTTAAGATAAAACATAATTTCATTTGCACTTATAAGAAGAGTGTTGTTTGCACAGTTTACTCTACCTCAGAGATAAAAAATAAAATAAAATAAAAGGGATTCTCTTTAATTTGTTAAAGATAAGAGAAAATATATGTTGTAGCTTTTATATAGTTATTTATTTTTTTTAAAAATACATTAATTGCATAGTTTGTGTTTTGCAGCCAGACCCTACCTCAGACATGTTGTGTTTTTTGTCTGAGAAATAATTACAGGAATATTTTTCCAGTCATAATTTGTCTGCAAGCTGATTCTGTTAAAAAAAATTGTGAGAAAATTGTATCATGAACCCAGTATCGGAAATCGTATCAAATCATGTATCATTACATCCCTAGTTGACAACTAATCGATTAATTGCCAAGTATAATTGCAATTGCAATTGGCCAAGTGTATTAGACTTTTGTTTGAGAAACAAAGGTAATTTTTCCAGTTAAAAAAAACTCAACATAGCTTCTGGTGGTTACGCTTAACAGACTTACATTAGCAGATTTTTACGAGACAAGTTGGATGAACATGTTCCATTTTGTTTAATGGAAATGCAGGTGGGGGCATATTGCTTCAGACACAGTCTGGGAAGTCCTGGTTTTATCATCTTATTATTCTTATCATGGCATAAATGTTCCTTTGGTGCAGTGATCACCAGGTAACCAGCAGAAATACAGTGTTCAGGTCAAGTCAGGTTTGAAGTAATCTATCAAGAATGTGAGTCTAAAAAGGCTTAATTAGCTCATTGATTTCCACCAGTTGGTGCCATTTCTTTTCCATTTGAATCCATTAATGTCACTGCCCACATTATAAAGACTGGGTGGAGTATTTCTTCAAGTCTTTCATAGTGGACTTAAGTAAATCCTACCTGATGGCATGCTTGGAGGGCCTGCAGTCTGACAGCGCTGTGAGGTGTTTGGTGACTCAGAGTCAGGAGTAACCTGTCTCTGCTGGGACAAGTTAGAGGTGAATGAGGGTCGTCCCTGCAGGGCAGAGAGGAGGGCCTCATCCAGACTGGCTGACAAACGTTGCTCATGAGAGCTGCAGCTGGGGGCTGAAGAAGTATGACAGATTGAGACAGACAAGTCAGCTGGGAAAAAAACTGAGATATGTTTTGGGATTTTAATCTTACTGATCATAGTATACTCACATGAAACTGCATCATTTCTTGGTCTTTTTGTTTGAGGTAGTAGTTGCTTATCAGCTGTCAACCCTTCTGTTGATTCTCCATCTAGATCTCGTTTCTCTCCTCTCACTAACTCTGATCTACTAACTCTAGTTAGAGTCTGGAAGTTAGACATTAGATTCCCATTATCTGATGAATGTCCTAATCCAGCATTTTCTGTATTGTTTGTTGAGTGTTTCCTGACACACTGAGAGTTCTGGGATTGTCCATCCACCAGTCTTGAAGCCTGTGGATTCTCTCCCTCCCCTTGTCTCCCCAACATCCCGTCCCTCCTTGTCATTCCGTTCTGCAGGAGGAAGTGGTCGATGCGGCTTTTCAGTTGGGGGTTAGGAAGAGGCTGGGAGGATGAGGTAAAGGGGACGCCGGTGAAGGGGTCGTTTGGAGGTCGACCCCACGTGGCCTCCCTCCTCTGGTGCTCCTCCAGCGTGGTGTTATCCACTGACACGCCACTGGGCAGCAGCATGGGCAACACCATTATCTCCTGAGTTATCGGGTCAAGGAACTCTTCTGGGATGGAAAGATCACTGGAGTCAGACAAAAAGCCAACAGATAATTATCAACATTGTAGGATTTAAGCGTTTTATTTGCAACAGGAAGAAGATTAAAAAGGAATTTATGCAAGTCTTAACCTTTAAAGGTAAAGATTATAATATTTAGTCCAGGAACAGCTTAAAAGTCAGAGGGAATTCATGTTTCCAAAATAAAAGCAAGCATTTCTTTGGAAAATATGTTATCTTAATTAATATTCAGCATTTTTTCAAGTTTTAATTGACAATCAGGCATATCATTCAATAAACAGAAACAACAACAATTTAATTCATATCACCAAACCAGATGCATAAGACAGTTTGATACTTTGGAAATTTTATGACTCTTTATGGGAGTGAGATAGAATTTAAGGATAAACTTAAAAAATTGCTTCCTTGATTTAGTTACTTGTAAATGGGAAATGTACTCTTTCCATGTTTAGCCGATTATTTTCATTGAAAGCCATCCCCAGAACTTTTTCCCAAATCTTTAATAGAGTTTAATAGATGACCTCCTTTAGATAGAATATTATGAAATTCTCTGACTTTACCTTTAATTGAGATTGATGACATTAATATGTCCTGTACTTCAGATAATTCAAAACTGAACTTATTTTCTTTGTTAACAATTTGTAGAAATTTTTAAAAATCTGTAAAAATCTGGTCATAAATCAATGAATCATTTTTAAATGCATGTTTTTATGAAACAAATCTTTGAATTGTTCTACATCCAAATTTGTTCATTTGCCACAGTTGACTGATTGTAAGTGTTAAATCAGATAGGTACTGCTTCATAAACACAAACCTTGGAGGTGTGGCTGTTTGCAATTGTGATTTCGTCTGGCTGACAGAAGAAGTGAAAAGTACAGGTCGTGGCAGCTGTCTTTCACTGGCCTCGTGGAGTTTTTTAATCCTCTCCACTTCTTCTGCAGAGCAGCAGCGAGCTGGCTGTCCCCACACGACCAAAGCCTTGAGCCCCAGAGCAGATGCTGCACCGCCAAATGGCACAGTCACACGAAGTTGTGTCACAGCGCCCAATGAGAGCAGACCTCGACTCCACAGCTCCTCTTGTCGACAGTTCGCAGGATGTGGCGGAGGTGGTGAGAGGAACGGGGGCCGTAGACTAAAATTTGAACGTGTGAAACAGACTCGGGTCTCCTCCCTAAGTTCACAACGACCGACCAGTTTAAACTCTGGTTCAGAATGACTAGAATCAGTGTTTGACTGACACTTGGACACATGCCCCCTTAGCTGAGGCTCAGCTAGAGTCTTTTCTCCCCACTGTTGGGCCTGAAGACTCCACTGGTGACCATTACACTGATGAGATTTACTGTCGTACCCTTGTTGTTTTTTTGCTCTCTGTTCATTCTGGTCCTTTCTCGGCATCTGTGTTTGTTCCTTTTGCTGAACCTGATTGTGGCCTTGACCCTCCTTCTGGGAGGGCAGCCTATCAGAGCTGGTGCTGATCTCCAGTCTCTTGCAGGCCTGTCCTCGGTCCATACCCCAGGGCCACAGCTCCACATCCACCCTGCACAGCTCCACCTGGAAGCCAAACTTCAATGTCACCTGAGAGGAAAGGATGAAAAAATGGATATTAATTTCTTAATTATAGGGACAAATGTATTACTGATGTTGCCACAGATCCTACCCACCTCTAAAAGTTCTGAAAATATTAAACCTGTATTGAAAATATTCAGTAATAGTTAACCACAGTTATAAATCTGTGGTTCTCAAACTTCTTTACATCAAGGACTTTTGTTGTTGTTTTTTTACACAGGGTTTCCAGTGTAATTTTAATACAGCTGTGGTATTTTGGGTTCTTGTTTTGGCTCATGTATACTGCTGTTTGGGACATACTTATGCTTAAAATTGTGGTTCTAATCTTAAAAATTTGAAACATTACATAATCATTACTCCTAAAGCATAGATAACTTTAAGGCTAAATTACGATGTTCACAGATAGTGCAGTGGTGGTAGTTTCCTCGGTGTGGTGGTGCACTACTGCTAAATGAATATAGAGTAAACACTATTTCCCTTTTTGCTGGGGACCCCATGGAATCCCCTCTATCGGGGGGTCTCAAGTCCCCATTTGGGTAATCACTACTATAAATGCTAGGCGTACTTCGATTAATTTCAAAGTTGTTCATAGTTTGCACTTCAACATTTCCCTCTGTCTGAAATGTTCAAAAGACCAATTCTGAATATGTCTGAGGTTACAAACTTCTTGGGGTCATTAATGTGATCTTTGCCAAGGCTTTTAATGAGGAGTTTCCCCCTACTCCTTTACCCACACTATTTAGGGTGGTTGGGCCTGGTAGTGTGAACGAAAGGTATGAAGCCTAGAGCCACACTCCTAGCCACTTAGCTGTGTTTAAAAAGAAAATAATAAACACAGTATGTAGATGTAACTTTGACACCAAGAGAGTGAGTTACAGTTACAATGAGCATTGCCTTTATACACTTGGTATTAAAGAAGAATTTTGCTTTTCATATATCAGCCACACAGTAGAAGAGATAGAAAGGACAAGAAAAGAGGGATAAGGAGATCTAAATAGATAAAAA
>JAJHUR010139130.1:797-12015 GCA_027495735.1 Lutjanus campechanus
AAAATATTGCACCTTACACCACAAAAATCTGAGTTCCACAGATATTTGTGTTTTCAGTGCAAAAACCATTAGTTTGGCATAATCAGACAAATTACTTTTACAGAAACACCACTGGCACAAGCTACGGGCGCAATGTGTGTTTTCTTCAACGTGTCGCTGTTTCTCTCGAGTAAGTTTTTGTTGTCTGTCTGTCTTGTAATGGAAGACATTTCTCAAAATGTTCATCTTCCACTTTCAACTTGGATGAAAAGGAATAAACTCCATTATCCACAAAATATCATTAAAAAAACAAAAGCAAACATTAGTTGTCACCATTAACAAAACCAGCAACCTAATAATCTTTTGAGTTAACAGATCACTGATTATCATGAAAAGTTTAATAATTTTAAAATTGGCGTATTTTAAAGGTGTAATGAAGTAATCCATGATGTCACTATAATCTAATTACATTTTTCAACACTAATCTTGACTGATTACAGTTGCTTATTTTCGGAAACTGATTACATAATCCTGATTATATGTAATCCATTACTACCCAACCATCAAGGCAGCACACAAAGTATGGATTTACTGCAACATGCTGCCATAAGCATAATGCTATTTGGGGGAACTTTGCATGGAAAAGTTTGAGAACCCCTGTTGTAGATAGATGAACAGCACTACAGGCTAAAAGAAAAACATGTTTTTTGTTTTGTTTTTTTGGATGAACTGTCCCTTTATTGTACTAGAACACTCCTATAATAGAGAAAAAATATTTAAAAGAACTGTAAAAGTGTTGGTATATTAAAAAACAAACAGCATTTTTCACAGCATTTAAACTTTTTTTAATATGAATTAAATGAATATCTCTTCTATATAAACAACATCTGTATGAAAAAAAGATACATACAGTAGACAGTACATAAAACAGTAATACAATACATATTACAAAAGTCAGGAAATATATTAAGCAGTATTCAATATAAACTATACAATGAAAATGTTTAAGAGCAGTCAAAATTAGATCATACTTTGTACAAGAAGTGTGCAAAATTACTGTCCCATCGGGGGACCTTCATATACTGGCAGAGAGAAAAGTCTGTTAGTTCTTCTTCTCTAGACAAAAAATAAAAATAAAAATAGAAAACTGAATGTATCGAAGTGGAGGCCGACTTTCAGCCCATGTGCCTCTGTCACTACAAGAGACTGTGCAAAAATATACAGATAAAAAAACAATGCCACAGGTCAGCGGGAGTCACCGTGAACTCCTCTCAGTAATGGCTGAGCTCCTCTGGAGGAGGGGGGAGGTGGTAACTGTCGTCCCCTCCGATGTAGGCACCGATGCCGCTGCTTTGGCTCCCCCACTCGTAGCTGTCAGCGGCCAGACTGGAGAAAACAAAAACGTGCGTTAAACGATGACGTCCGTACCGCTCGCCGCATTCCTACTTTGTGTGTTTGGAGATTAGATCGTGTTTTTATTTTACCTGGCTTGGATGTTCTGAGGCATGACGCTCCACGCCAGGTCGTCGTCACTGTCGTAACGCCGGGGGTTGTCAAAGAAATAAGACCTGGAGGAGAAGACGTGACCGGGGAGCACAGAGCCACTCTGCAGGACCAGCAAACAAACAATACACATGAAATAACATACTGGAAAAAAAGGGTCATTATAAAACTGTAAAACTTTTAGTCAGGGTCACACCAACAGATTAATTTTGTAACTTTTTGTAAATTCAACTTTAGTGATTTAAACTGAAATTAAATAGAGTTTAATCAATATGGAGATGCTTGCCGAACAAAATTAAAATAAATAAATACATAAAGAATACATATGAATGCTGTCAGGATATAAGTATTTTGTATACTTTGTATACCTTAACAAAATGTTGCATTGTTTGCTATCTAGCAAAAAGGTTTGGAGAAATGCATACTTAACAAAATGTTGCATTGTTTGCTATCGTTTGCTAGCTCGCTAAAAAGTAACAAAACATACCGCTTGCTGCCTAAAAAGTGAAACAAAACAAAACATTGCATTGTTTGCCAGTTAGGTTGATAGCTAAAAGGTTCCTTAACCTGATATATTATTTGCTAGCTAGCTAATAACTAAGAAAAACACAGCAACTGTATCAGCTTGAGTGAAATAAAGAAGAGACACATCATAAAAGTCCATTTGCTCAATCCATGGTGCAACAGAATTAAATTTAATCTAGGTTTAGAGTAAAAACTGGTTTTAAGAGAGGTTTAAGTGTAATCTTTATTCATTTTAAGCTGGTTTAAAAGTTTGGTGCAACATAATTTAAAGCTAAATCAAGTTTAAAAATGAATCTTTGTTTGTGCAACCCAGTCTTAGACTGAATTTCACTTAAGTTGCTTATACCTCCATAAAATAAAGCAATATCTGCATGCAGCCCCTCGTCACATATCACATATATCCATTACTTGTGAGCAGTTTTATCATGTCCCGTGTTTCACAAGAGAAAAACACAAATATGTTCTGTGCAGCTGAACTACAATATGTTTTTATTTCTCATGCCCAACCCAATTTATCTTGTGACCCCTGTGAGGTAACGTCTGGCTCACCCTGTCTTGGTTGGGTTGCCGGACTCTGAAGAAGAAAACTACGAGCGAAGTGGGGAGCAGCTCCCATACAAACAAGATCACCCCAAAGACGATGTAGCCGGCGTCGCCCAGAGTCGACTGTAAATCTGCCTGAAAAAACAATAACAAAACAAAAAGACAGAAAAACAACTCATTCACTATTCCAGCAGTTCCAGAGAAAGAGGAACTTTTACATCACAACCATCACAAGGGAAACAACCACGAGTGAAGGCAAACATTTTCCATAAACAAACTAGAAGAGGTCACGCAGTGGAGGGCAGATCTCCTCCAGGCTACTGATGGTGAAGCACCTACTGCAATGACACCACAGCTGCAGATATGAGAGTGGTATCAATCTACTCATCTAACAAAACAAGCAAAGAAGCGTATTTCGGGCTCTGTTGGCTCACCTGGTCTGAAACATTGTACCAGTCGTAGTCAAAGGAGTTGATACTCTTGTTTGAGAGTCCCAGGACGACCAGATTGTAGCAGGCCCTGGACGAGTACAGGAGGATGACGATGGCTCCGATCACCGTCACCTGGCACACTGACGTCCCCTGCACAGTTTGAAGAGTTGCATTAAAGGGATAGTTTAAATTATTTGGTGTAAGGCTGTATGAGGTACTTATCAATAGTCAGTTCCAGTTTGGAGAAGAAGCACAAGCACAGAAGCTAAGCAACGAGCTGCAGTTGACAGGGTCAGCAGAAAAATTTATTCAAGCCTCTAAAAAAAGGTCCTCTAAAAAAAATTTTAAAAAATCATTGCTTTACTTTGCCACCAGACAGCCTTTTCTGAAGGGAAACTACCCTTATATAAGCCAAATATCGCTCTCTCCAAACAAACCAAACTCCACTGGAGAAATCAGTCATTTTACCGCACAGAGCACCAGAGTTACTGGTCTACTGCTGCCTCCATCGGTTAGTTTGTTTGTGTTACTGTGTGCCTTTTGTGAATCCAAACTATCCTTTTAACACACCAAAGTCACACAATAACACAAACAGACTAAAAGATTGAGGCAGCAGCAGACCAGTAAGTCCTGTGTTCTGTAAAGTAAAATTACTAATTTCACCTATGGAGTTTGGTTGCTTTGGAGAGAGCAATATTTGGCTTGAATAACAGAGGTTTCCCAACAGAAAAGTCTGTCTGACGACAAAGTAAAGCAGTGAAAATATTCTAAATATAAACATAAACTATATATAAATATAAACTGATCTGGATTTCTGCAGGTGGACCTTTTTTAAGTAGCTAACATATGTTTTGGTTGTTGATGGTCCATAGCAGTTCATTGCTTGGGGAGGTGTCAACTGGTATCGACTCAAGTTTAATTCACTGACTATTGATAAGTGCCTCTTACAACCCCACTTAAAATAATCCAAGCTATTATTAATTTAATTTATTGAAGTTGCACATCAACCATGTATCTTCCTTTAGGGGAAAATTAGACAAAATCTAATTAAAATAACATAGAAATTACTGGAAACTGCAGTTAGTTTTAAAGAAATACATTTTGAGTTTCAGGTACGACTTCGTTCTACAAACAGCAGCTCAGTACGTGTCGTTTTGTTGATCAGTGTGAATTAACATCAGAGCCATCAGTGCTGTTCAGCTTGTGAATCCATCACAGTACAACCAGCCACGCATAAGAATGATTCTGCGTTGCTAGGAAACAATCGCTATGTACAAAGCATAAATTATATGGAGATGTGCATCTTCACACAAGGGTGATAATACGCAGCACACAATACTGCACCTTCTGATGCCACTTACACAAACCACGAGTCATTTGTATTCTGCTGATCGCCTCTTCATATTGGATTTCTACTCTCAGTGCCACACAGGACAGAGTGTCTCGTTTCTCACCTTGGACTCCAGGTAGATGTTGGCCAGTGACATCTTGGCGATCTTGTAAAGGCACAGGGAGAGCGAGACGGCACACAGGACAAACAGCGTGTCGTTGATGGCGACCCTCACGAGTACGATGGTGTGGGCCTCTGTGGAGGACATCCTCACCAACAGGGCGCACACTAAGTTCACCACTAAAAACACCAGGCTGATGAAGAGGAAGAGCAGGTACAGCGGCAGCCTGAGGGTCCGGAAACCAAGACAGAGAAACACATTATCAACCCCCAAAACTGCTATAAAACTAACTTTATTTTTTGCACAGCTGCAGATGAAATTTAAGCTCCACTAATATTATTATTATACTGTTTGTACAATTAAGAGTCCGGTGTTGGATGTGTAGGATTGCCCCTGACTCATGTGACGCAAACTTTGCCAATGACTCTTTGTTGTAAAGTCAAAAAGTCCAGATATATTAAAAAAAGACATTATTATTTCCAAAATTCACGTTTTTTAGAGCCTGAGCCGTTTATCTGTCAATCAATATTATCACATATTATATAAGAATATTAAGAATATAATACAGATTGTTTTAATCTTTTAGCATTATAATATTATAATTGTTAAAGTGAAAGTTCGCTGTTTCAGTGCCATGATGTCATTTGAAACTGACGGGTTATGTTCCACTTTGGCTGAGACAGGCCAACGCCCTCCCCTTCCAGTGGACCACCATGGGACCTTAGTTCGAAAAAACAAAAAATATGAATGGAAGTCACCTGCGAGAGACAAACAATTTTTTGTTTCAGTTTGAATTGTGCCACAAATCACACATATGATGTTTGCCAATCTAAAAGATAATTTCAAAGGTTGAGAAAGTTGTTTGTCATAAAACTGTGCCAGACAACCAGAGGTCGCAGAAGTGAGGTCATGACTTTCTCACTCCAGTAGCTAACGTTAGCCGCTGAAGCTACGATGTTGATGTGTTTTTATAGCAGGATGCAGTCAGGGGTCTGCTCGTTCTTTCTCTTCACGGCTGATAAAAGCAGCAGTAGTTGCCTGATAAAACACAGTGAGACAGTGACAGCGAGATTGTTGATGACGTATATTGTCTGAGACGAGAGACGCAGTTCACCGAACAACAGCAAAATTACCACAACTTGCAACCTACTTGTCTTGTAAAATTACCTTTTGAACTGACAAACATCATGAGTAATCTGTGACGCAACTCAAACAGGAACAAAAAAATATATTTCTCTCACACAGCTGCCTACTGTTTATTCATATTTTTCCAATGTAAGGTCCCACAGGGCATCCTGGAAGGGGGATGACTTCACCTTCCTATTGAATCTTGACATGTTTAAGAAAAAAAAAAGGAGACATCCAATGCTGCCCTATTAAATGGAAAATAAAATCCTAAAACCTGATCTTACCTGTATCTCAAAAGCTCTGGCGCATACTTCGACTTTGCCTTGAAAACAACCTGTGAAGAGAAAACAAATCATGCAAATGCGTCATGCTATTTTGGCCCATTTTCACTTCTGTAAACTCGCTCTCCGAAACGACGAAACACTCTTCAGAAACAGGAACCTCACGGCTGAAAACAGTGGATTTATGAACTTTAGATACACAATGGTCACACAGCACAGAGCCACACGTAACACCACTTTGTGCCTCCGCTGTCAGCAACCAAACTGTGACTCAAAGCAGCACAAGAGGATTACGCTAAAAATACACTTTAGTTAGCGGCCAGAGGAGCTATTATTTAATATTTGGATCGAGTAGGCAGATGGAGGAAATGATTCACAGTGTTGCACTTTTTAGCTGAACTGAATGAGAGCAAATTACACTGACAGCAACAGGTTATATTTACAGAACACTCATCAGAGGGTCTTATCGAATGAATCTGTTGCAGCAGGTACACCTCAGCATTAATATAACATAAAATTTAAGGCAAATTGTAATTAAAAAGTCACACGTACTGTAGTTGGTGGAGGTTGTATATTTCATCTTTATCTTTTTTTTTCTGTTTCTATATTCTGTTTTATTACTTGCTTGTGTTTCTGTTACTTTTATCCAAATCTTTCATCTATTCTAAGCTGCAATAAACATCTTGAACGTGTATCGGTGCTGGAAAAAATATTCATATTGAGTGAATCATCAGCAGTTTTGATCATGAAGGAATCCTTTCTGAAGCAAACATGGCCGGTTTGCTGGTAAATCCTGGACTGTTGGCAGGAAAATGTGCGACATCTGAAAATGCCTCATTGAGGTCAGGGAACTCGTGATGTGCGTCTTGTGACTTTTTACATTATTTTTTGTTAATAGAAAGATAATCAAAAAAAAATCTAAATGATCTTTTCCTAGGCTATACAATTTCATGTTATCACTGGAAGCAGTTATTTTTTTGGTCCAGGTTTCATCCTCTGGTTCACGAGACGTCAGACATGTTTTCTGACATATAAAAATACTCGACTTGGAATAATGAGTCGTGTTTAATAAGATTTTCCCGCAAATCCAGTCACTTTGTTAAAAATTACATCAACTTTTTTGGCCTGGTTGAAAATCCAGAATCTATGAAGCTGAATGCTGCATATCGGAAAACATTTGGCTGTTGTTTTTTTAAATCAGTCTCAATCGTCTTGGGCGGTGCTAAGCTCAGTATGCAGCGACAGTGACACTACAGAGCTTGTTTTGGTGGAATATTTGCATGTTGCAAAGTAAGCAGTGCATTAAAATGATAAATCACAGCAAAAGAAAAGGTAACAGCTGCTTGTTTACTTTCGTACTGTTCGTGCTGCCTCACCGCTTGAAACAGGCGGCCAGTGATGCGCTTATACCCACAGTCTGCATCCAGGGAGCATGACTAGTTGTCAGTTATTAAAGGACCAGTCTGTAGGGATTTAGCCTAGAAGTGAGCTTGGAGATTCCAAACACATCCTCTCACCCTCCCCTTCCAAGAGCCTACAGTGGCCACAAAACTCAGACAAAACATTAAAGACTGTCTCTAGAGCCAGTGTTTGGTTTGGTTTGTCCCTTCTGGGCTGCTGTAACATGGCGGTTCAACATGGTGGCCACCACGTGAAAGAGGACAAGCTATGAACAGCTCATTCTAGGTTATGATGGTAATGAAAGCAAAACAATTCTTATTGTGATTAAACACAAATCAAAAATACTTACTAATATTATATTATATCTGAACTAGCTTCTTAAGTGTGAATATTTTCTGGTTCCTCTACTCCTCTATGAAAATAAACAGAATATCTTTTATTGCAGACAAAATAAGACATTTGAAGACGTCATCTTGGGCTTTGGGAAACAATGATTGACTTTTTATATATATATATATATATATATATATATATATATATATACTGTATATTTCTCATCAGCTCTAGTTTTTTAAAATTCATGTCAAGTAAAAATAAAAAATTTGTCTGTTTTTTTAATTAATGAGACAGTTTTTCATGTTCATTTCATTCAATTTTTCATTTGTGAATAAAAACATAACGATTTTTTAAACATGAAAAATTATTCACCATAATGTCTTGTATGTCCTGTCGCTGTTATTGTTATAGCTGCTGTTGTGGTTATTGTGTCTCTGATTTTATTTTTTCTGTACGTCTACATTAAATGTGAAAGTGTCAGCTTTGATTTTTTTTTTAAATTTAAAATTCATGTGAAAATATTTCTAGTAAAAATAAAAAGTTGGCTCTGTTTTTCTGATTTAAAGAATGATTTTGTTTATGGAAAAACTGTCTGCTTCTCTGAATTAATTTAATAGTTTTTCATGTAAATTTTGGCTCTGTTTTTCTGAATTAATAAGACAATTTACATGTAAAATTCTTTCTGAACTTTGCTCATTATAACGTCTTGTACCTGTTGCTTGTTGCTCTTTTTGTTATTGTTGTGAGCCTGATTGTTTTCTTGTTCATGTCTACATTAAGTATAAAAGTGTAAAAACAAAATGCATGTCATGAATTCAGAAAAACAGAGTGTTCTCTCAGGTGAACGCAGGAAGCTTCCACATTCACACAGACTACATGAAAACCTTGTGACAGTGTTATGAGCAGTGAAGCCTGCCGACTCACCTGTGCGAAGTAAAGGTTCATGAGGCTGAGGGTGAAGAACTGGAGGCAGACAGGGAGGCAGTAGAGCAGCCAGAAGGGAAATGGCCCCAGAGTGTTGGCTGTGATAAAGTTTTTGAAGTAGAAGGAGAAGAGCACGGTGCGCAGGGCCGACCACAGCAGGCACAGAGACAGGAACACCGTCTGGTAGCTGAAGCGCTTGTGTCGGTACCGCAGGACCAGCCAGAGCTGGACGTAGATGAAGATGAAGAGGAGGGAGTAGAAGACGGTGTAGACCACCGTCAGCCCCAGAGTCACGTAAGGCGGCACGGCCGGGCTCAAGGTAGGCAGAGGCAGGGACTTATCCATCGGCGACGGCTCCTTCTCCGTCACAGGGGCCTCCATGACCTGCTCTCCCTGGCCGGAGGAGGAGGGACCGGAGCGGAGGGGGCCTCAGCTCGCCGCCCGCCGGCGGAGGAGGAGGCGAGAGCCGCGGTGCAAAAGAGGGAGGAAAATGAGGCTGACAGCGGGTCTGTCAAGACGAAGGGGAAAAGCAAAGCGAGGGGGAGAGACCGCGGCTAACTTCCTGCTGCAGAGCCAGAGACAGGCAGAGCCAGAGGCACATGATCAGTGATGAGAAAGAGGCGTTTGTCAGGAGCAGCAGCGGCCCGGCCTGCAGGAAGCTGCTGAGAGAGAGAGAGAGCTGCAGAGAGGACCAGCCTCCCAACACCCCCTCCTACAACCCCCCCCTGCACTCATTGCGTGACGCTACGCATCAGCTGACGCACGCTACTGTACCTTTAACCCTGTGATGGGGCTTCCCACTGATCCCAGGGGAGCAGCTCAGAGCTCTTACATGGATTTACTCTTATTTTGTTAAGAGGCAGGCAGAAAAAAAAAAAAAAATTAATTCATCATCCAGTGTTAGGGAGTTTACAGAACTTCACAATAAAGCTTAAAGGGACAGTTCACCCAAAAATCAATATACATATTTTTCCTCTTATCTGTTGTGCTGTTTATCCCTACATAGTTTTGGGGGGAGTTGCAGAGTCTCAAATATAATGGGATTAAATGGCATGATATGATTGATATGATCATTGTTGGAAAATATGTTAAACTATGCTACTATGTTGTGATTATTTGCAGGAATCTGTCCCAAATGATGCTTTTTTTTAAGTCTGTAGAATCTGATTTGTACGACAACACGTCTCTGCCTCATGACATTCATTAATTTAAAGTTTTTTGATGCACGTTTTGTGTTTGTATCTGAAAACTGCAGAAAGACACGTTGTGATTTCGATAAAATCTCAATTAATTGTGCAGCTCTACTCAAAACTCACATTCTTGTATAATAACACACTCGACAGTCAGTGCGAAGAGAAAAGGAGAACAAACCAGAGATTTTTATGTAAGAAACATCTGAACATTTTGATCAGCACGACTCACATAACAGTTTTTGTGTTACCAAAGTTTTTACAACTAAAAGGCAGCTGCAGTTATTAAATGAAGTAAAATGTCTGGTTTATCTGTCGATACTTGCACCAAGTTGATTTAGTTACTATGTTAAAAAAGTTACTTTGAAAATAAAAAGCCCATTTCACAGACAGGGTTTAGATTAATCTAAGAGTAGGCCTTAATCTGTACTAGTTAAACCAGGACATTTAAGTAAGTAACTTTAATGAATGCAGCTTCAATTTGGTGCAGTTATTCAGAGATTATGGAGTCCTGGAGTGAAAAATATATGAACTATCAACCAATAGATGGATTTTTTTTACTTTCTCTCTCTGCTACACACTCTGCCTCTCATATAAACATCCTATCATGCTCACACATGCATTATCCACATATAATCTATCACTTAATCTAAAAATGTATCTTTACCCAGGCAAAAAGGTTGTTGCTCCAACTTAAGGGGGTAAGGTAGGTGAGTGAGTGCCTGCCTCCTCAGGCGACCGCCGACCGGTGGGGCCCCTCCTCGCTGCGGCCCTGAGTCATAAAATAAACAAACAACAAAAAAAGAAATTTAATCAGTTAATTTTGTTTACATTTGTGTCACATTTAAAGAAATTCCCTCCTGACAACAAATGTGAAATTTTACAGCCAAGAGGGAGGGACTGTAGCCAACAGCAGCCTGTGTTTACATTTTTCCAGGTAGAGATACAGTCAGTAAAAGAAGCAGGAGGAGACTTTTTATTTAGGTAATTTTGTTTTTAATGTTGTTTTGTGATTATTAGGGTGGGAACACTCATGCCTTTGTTCACAGGCGGATCCAAAATCAACAAAATATGAGAGTTCTTTGCAGTAGATTTAATAAAAGTTTCACAATTATATCATTTTCTGGATAGAAAATGTATTTTTATTAGTTAAACAAGCTGTTTTCACAGGCCGAAGAGTTCTCCTCAAAATCGATTGTTAGTTCACCTTAATTACAATCAAAAGAATTTGAGGTCTGGTCAGAGGGACTCAGTGAAGTCTGTTATGGTCCGTAGTAGTCGGAGGTTTTTTTGTTTCACAGGACTCGGGCATGTGAACATGAGGACGGCCGAGGACGGAGGTCACTCCGCCTCACCTTTGACTGCTGTGACACATTCATCTTTTCACACACAGGAACACCACCACCCATGCAGGCACCGCACCAAAACAGGATGCTGTCAGCTACACTCCCTCCCCCTCGGCTGTTAAACTTCACTTCGATCAGCCACATTATCAAAGATTTTTACAAATGTGGCCTCTAGTGTGT